>CATIWC010003049.1:0-56509 GCA_948472305.1 Vicia faba
ACTAAGAAAAAACGTTAAAAGACTATTGATTAATGACAAATATTGTATATATATATAGTTAATAAGTGATATTATATAATAAAGCTTAATACAATTTTTAGTCACCATATTTACAGTGTAATATGGAATAATATATGTGATTTTTTTAATATTTTTCTTCTTCTACATCACAAAATTTTACGTTACTTCATAGCTAAGACACTAAGTTAAAAGACTATTATTAATGATACATATTTCATATACACAGGTAATATTTAAAATTTTATAATGAGGATCGATAGTATATTTATTCTCCATATTCATATTGTATTATGAAATTATAAATGTAAATAGTTTTGAATATTTGACTTCTTCTACACCATCAAATTTTAGTGTACTTCATCACTAAGAAACTAAGTTAAAAGACTATTAAATATTGACACATATTTCATATACGTTCATAATAATTAAAACTATATAATGAGGCTAGATAGTATATTTATTCACCATATTCACATTGTATTATGGTATAATAGATGTAAACAATTTCAATATTTTTCTTCTTCTCCATCACCAAATTTTAGGTAACTTCATCACTAAGAAAATACGTTAAAAGACTATTGATTAATGACAAATATTGTATATATATAGTTAATAAGTGATATTATATAATAAAGCTTAATATAGTTTTTAGTCACCATATTTACAATGTAATATGGAATAATATATGTGATTTTTTCAATATTTTTCTTCTTCTACATCACAAAATTTTAGGTTACTACATATCTAAGACACTAAGTTAAAAGACTAATATTAATGATACAGATTTCATATACACAGGTAATATTTAAAATTTTATAATGAGGA
Organism: Vicia faba; assembly: GCA_948472305.1. NCBI lineage: Eukaryota > Viridiplantae > Streptophyta > Magnoliopsida > Fabales > Fabaceae > Vicia > Vicia faba. Next base: position 847 of record CATIWC010003049.1, read on the forward strand.
TCGATAGTAAATTTATTCTCCATATTCATATTGTGTTATGAAATTATAAATGTAAATAGTTTTGAATATTTTACTTCTTCTACACCATCAAATTTTAGTGTACTTCATCACTAAGAAACTAAGTTAAAAGACTATTAAATAATGACACATATTTCATATACGTTCGTAATAATTAAAACTATATAATGAGGCTAGATAGTATATTTATTCACCATATTCACATTGTATTATGGTATAATAGATGTAAACAATTTCAATATTTTTCTTCTTCTCCATCACCAAATTTTAGGTAACTTCATCACTAAGAAAATACGTTAAAAGACTATTGATTAATGACAAATATTGTATATATATAGTTAATAAGTGATATTATATAATAAAGCTTAATATAGTTTTTAGTCACCATATTTACAATGTAATATGGAATAATATATGTGATTTTTTCAATATTTTTCTTCTTCTACATCACAAAATTTTAGGTTACTACATATCTAAGACACTAAGTTAAAAGACTATTATTAATGATACATATTTCATATACACAGGTAATATTTAAAATTTTATAATGAGGATCGATAGTATATTTATTCTCCATATTCATATTGTATTATGAAATTATAAATGTAAATAGTTTTGAATATTTGACTTCTTCTACACCATCAAATTTTAGTGTACTTCATCACTAAGAAACTAAGTTAAAAGACTATTAAATATTGACACATATTTCATATACGTTCATAATAATTAAAACTATATAATGAGGCTAGATAGTATATTTATTCACCATATTCACATTTTATTATGGTATAATAGATGTAAACAATTTCAATATTTTTCTTCTTCTCCATCACCAAATTTTAGGTAACTTCATCACTAAGCAAATACTTTAAAAGACTATTGATTAATGACAAATATTGTATATATAAAGTTAATAAGTGATATTATATAATAAAGCTTAATACAGTTCTTAGTCACCATATTTACAGTGTAATATGGAATAATATATGTGATTTTTTCGATATTTTTCTTCTTCTACATCACAAAATTTTAGGTTACTTCAAAGCTAAGACACTCAGTTAAAAGACTATTATTAATGATAGATATTTCATATACAAAGGTAATATTTAAAATTTTATAATGAGGATCGATAGTATATTTATTCTCCATATTCATATTGTATTATGGAATTATAGATGTAAATAGATTTGAATATTTTACTTCTTCTACATCATCAAATTTTAGGTTACATCATCACTAAGAAACTAAGTTAAAAGACTATTAAATAATGACACATATTTCATATACGTTTGTAATAATTAAAACTATATAATGAGGCTAGATAGTATATTTATTCACCATATTCACATTGTATTATGGTATAATAGATGTAAACAATTTCAATATTTTTCTTCTTCTCCATCACCAAATTTTAGGTAACTTCATCACTAAGCAAATACGTTAAAAGACTATTGATTAATGACAAATATTGTATATATAAAGTTAATAAGTGATATTATATAATAAAGCTTAATACAGTTCTTAGTCACCATATTTAAAGTGTAATATGGAATACTATATGTGATTTTTTCGATATTTTACTTCTTCTACATCACAAAATTTTAGGTTACTTCATAGCTAAGACATTAAATTAAAAGACTAATATTAATGATATAGATTTCATATACACAAGTAATATTTAAAATTTTATAATGAGGATCGATAGTATATTTATTCTCCATATTCATATTGTGTTATGAAATTATAAATGTAAATAGTTTTGAATATTTTACTTCTTCTACACCATCAAATTTTAGTGTACTTCATCACTAAGAAACTAAGTTAAAAGACTATTAAATAATGACAAATATTTAATATACGTTCGTAATAATTAAAACTATATAATGAGGGTAGATAGTATATTTATTCACCATATTCATATTGTATTATGGTATAATAGATGTAAACAATTTCAATATTTTTCTTCTTCTCCATCACCAAATTTTAGGTAACTTTTTCACTAAGAAAATACGTTAAAAGACTATTGATTAATGACAAATATTGTATATATATATAGTTAATAAGTGATATTATATAATAAAGCTTAATACAATTTTTAGTCACCATATTTACAGTGTAATATGGAATAATATATGTGATTTTTTTAATATTTTTCTTCTTCTACATCACAAAATTTTACGTTACTTCATAGCTAAGACACTAAGTTAAAAGACTATTATTAATGATACATATTTCATATACACAGGTAATATTTAAAATTTTATAATGAGGATCGATAGTATATTTATTCTCCATATTCATATTGTATTATGAAATTATAAATGTAAATAGTTTTGAATATTTGACTTCTTCTACACCATCAAATTTTAGTGTACTTCATCACTAAGAAACTAAGTTAAAAGACTATTAAATATTGACACATATTTCATATACGTTCATAATAATTAAAACTATATAATGAGGCTAGATAGTATATTTATTCACCATATTCACATTGTATTATGGTATAATAGATGTAAACAATTTCAATATTTTTCTTCTTCTCCATCACCAAATTTTAGGTAACTTCATCACTAAGCAAATACTTTAAAAGACTATTGATTAATGACAAATATTGTATATATAAAGTTAATAAGTGATATTATATAATAAAGCTTAATACAGTTCTTAGTCACCATATTTACAGTGTAATATGGAATAATATATGTGATTTTTTCGATATTTTTCTTCTTCTACATCACAAAATTTTAGGTTACTTCAAAGCTAAGACACTCAGTTAAAAGACTATTATTAATGATAGATATTTCATATACAAAGGTAATATTTAAAATTTTATAATGAGGATCGATAGTATATTTATTCTCCATATTCATATTGTATTATGGAATTATAGATGTAAATAGATTTGAATATTTTACTTCTTCTACATCATCAAATTTTAGGTTACATCATCACTAAGAAACTAAGTTAAAAGACTATTAAATAATGACACATATTTCATATACGTTTGTAATAATTAAAACTATATAATGAGGCTAGATAGTATATTTATTCACCATATTCACATTGTATTATGGTATAATAGATGTAAACAATTTCAATATTTTTCTTCTTCTCCATCACCAAATTTTAGGTAACTTCATCACTAAGCAAATACGTTAAAAGACTATTGATTAATGACAAATATTGTATATATAAAGTTAATAAGTGATATTATATAATAAAGCTTAATACAGTTCTTAGTCACCATATTTAAAGTGTAATATGGAATACTATATGTGATTTTTTCGATATTTTACTTCTTCTACATCACAAAATTTTAGGTTACTTCATAGCTAAGACATTAAGTTAAAAGACTAATATTAATGATATAGATTTCATATACACAAGTAATATTTAAAATTTTATAATGAGGATCGATAGTATATTTATTCTCCATATTCATATTGTGTTATGAAATTATAAATGTAAATAGTTTTGAATATTTTACTTCTTCTACACCATCAAATTTTAGTGTACTTCATCACTAAGAAACTAAGTTAAAAGACTATTAAATAATGACAAATATTTAATATACGTTCGTAATAATTAAAACTATATAATGAGGGTAGATAGTATATTTATTCACCATATTCATATTGTATTATGGTATAATAGATGTAAACAATTTCAATATTTTTCTTCTTCTCCATCACCAAATTTTAGGTAACTTTTTCACTAAGAAAATACGTTAAAAGACTATTGATTAATGACAAATATTGTATATATATATAGTTAATAAGTGATATTATATAATAAAGCTTAATACAATTTTTAGTCACCATATTTACAGTGTAATATGGAATAATATATGTGATTTTTTTAATATTTTTCTTCTTCTACATCACAAAATTTTACGTTACTTCATAGCTAAGACACTAAGTTAAAAGACTATTATTAATGATACATATTTCATATACACAGGTAATATTTAAAATTTTATAATGAGGATCGATAGTATATTTATTCTCCATATTCATATTGTATTATGAAATTATAAATGTAAATAGTTTTGAATATTTGACTTCTTCTACACCATCAAATTTTAGTGTACTTCATCACTAAGAAACTAAGTTAAAAGACTATTAAATATTGACACATATTTCATATACGTTCATAATAATTAAAACTATATAATGAGGCTAGATAGTATATTTATTCACCATATTCACATTGTATTATGGTATAATAGATGTAAACAATTTCAATATTTTTCTTCTTCTCCATCACCAAATTTTAGGTAACTTCATCACTAAGCAAATACTTTAAAAGACTATTGATTAATGACAAATATTGTATATATAAAGTTAATAAGTGATATTATATAATAAAGCTTAATACAGTTCTTAGTCACCATATTTACAGTGTAATATGGAATAATATATGTGATTTTTTCGATATTTTTCTTCTTCTACATCACAAAATTTTAGGTTACTTCAAAGCTAAGACACTCAGTTAAAAGACTATTATTAATGATAGATATTTCATATACAAAGGTAATATTTAAAATTTTATAATGAGGATCGATAGTATATTTATTCTCCATATTCATATTGTATTATGGAATTATAGATGTAAATAGATTTGAATATTTTACTTCTTCTACATCATCAAATTTTAGGTTACATCATCACTAAGAAACTAAGTTAAAAGACTATTAAATAATGACACATATTTCATATACGTTTGTAATAATTAAAACTATATAATGAGGCTAGATAGTATATTTATTCACCATATTCACATTGTATTATGGTATAATAGATGTAAACAATTTCAATATTTTTCTTCTTCTCCATCACCAAATTTTAGGTAACTTCATCACTAAGCAAATACGTTAAAAGACTATTGATTAATGACAAATATTGTATATATAAAGTTAATAAGTGATATTATATAATAAAGCTTAATACAGTTCTTAGTCACCATATTTAAAGTGTAATATGGAATACTATATGTGATTTTTTCGATATTTTACTTCTTCTACATCACAAAATTTTAGGTTACTTCATAGCTAAGACATTAAGTTAAAAGACTAATATTAATGATATAGATTTCATATACACAAGTAATATTTAAAATTTTATAATGAGGATCGATAGTATATTTATTCTCCATATTCATATTGTGTTATGAAATTATAAATGTAAATAGTTTTGAATATTTTACTTCTTCTACACCATCAAATTTTAGTGTACTTCATCACTAAGAAACTAAGTTAAAAGACTATTAAATAATGACAAATATTTAATATACGTTCGTAATAATTAAAACTATATAATGAGGGTAGATAGTATATTTATTCACCATATTCATATTGTATTATGGTATAATAGATGTAAACAATTTCAATATTTTTCTTCTTCTCCATCACCAAATTTTAGGTAACTTTTTCACTAAGAAAATACGTTAAAAGACTATTGATTAATGACAAATATTGTATATATATATAGTTAATAAGTGATATTATATAATAAAGCTTAATACAATTTTTAGTCACCATATTTACAGTGTAATATGGAATAATATATGTGATTTTTTTAATATTTTTCTTCTTCTACATCACAAAATTTTACGTTACTTCATAGCTAAGACACTAAGTTAAAAGACTATTATTAATGATACATATTTCATATACACAGGTAATATTTAAAATTTTATAATGAGGATCGATAGTATATTTATTCTCCATATTCATATTGTATTATGAAATTATAAATGTAAATAGTTTTGAATATTTGACTTCTTCTACACCTTCAAATTTTAGTGTACTTCATCACTAAGAAACTAAGTTAAAAGACTATTAAATATTGACACATATTTCATATACGTTCGTAATAATTAAAACTATATAATGAGGCTAGATAGTATATTTATTCACCATATTCACATTGTATTATGGTATAATAGATGTAAACAATTTCAATATTTTTCTTTTTCTCCATCACCAAATTTTAGGTAACTTCATCACTAAGAAAATACGTTAAAAGACTATTGATTAATGACAAATATTGTATATATATAGTTAATAAGTGATATTATATAATAAAGCTTAATATAGTTTTTAGTCACCATATTTACAATGTAATATGGAATAATATATGTGATTTTTTCAATATTTTTCTTCTTCTACATCACAAAATTTTAGGTTACTACAAATCTAAGACACTAAGTTAAAAGACTATTATTAATGATACATATTTCATATACACAGGTAATATTTAAAATTTTATAATGAGGATCGATAGTATATTTATTCTCCATATTCATATTGTATTATGGAATTATAAATGTAAATAATTTTGAATATTTTACTTCTTCTACACCATCAAATTTTATGTTACATCATCACTAAGAAACTAAGTTAAAAGACTATTAAATAATGACACATATTTCATATACGTTCGTAATAATTAAAACTATATAATGAGGCTAGATAGTATATTTATTCACCATATTCACATTGTATTATGGTATAATAGATGTAAACAATTTCAATATTTTTCTTCTTCTCCATCACAAAATTTTAGGTAACTTCATCACTAAGAAAATACGTTAAAAGACTATTGATTAATGACAAATATTGTATATATATATATATAGTTAATAAGTGATATTATATAATAAAGCTTAATATAGTTTTTAGTCACCATATTTACAATGTAATATGGAATAATATATGTGATTTTTTCAATATTTTTCTTCTTCTACATAACAAAATTTTAGGTTACTACATATCTAAGACACTAAGTTAAAAGACTATTATTAATGATACATATTTCATATACACAGGTAATATTTAAAATTTTATAATGAGGATCGATAGTATATTTATTCTCCATATTCATATTGTATTATGGAATTATAAATGTAAATAATTTTTAATATTTTACTTCTTCTACACCGTCAAATTTTATGTTACATCATCACTAAGAAACTAAGTTAAAAGACTATTAAATAATGACACATATTTCATATACGTTCGTAATAACTAAAACTATATAATGAGGCTAGATAATATATTTATTCACCATATTCACATTGTATTATGGTATAATAGATGTAAACAATTTCAATATTTTTCTTCTTCTCCATCACCAAATTTTAGGGAACTTCATCACTAAGCAAATACTTTAAAAGACTATTGATTAATGGCAAATATTGTATATATAAAGTTAATAAGTGATATTATATAATAAAGCTTAATACAGTTCTTAGTCACCATATTTACAGTGTAATATGGAATAATATATGTGATTTTTTCGATATTTTTCTTCTTCTAAATCACAAAATTTTAGGTTACTTCAAAGCTAAGACACTTAGTTAAAAGACTATTATTAATGATACATATTTCATATACAAAGGTAATATTTAAAATTTTAAAATGAGGATCGATAGTATATTTATTCTCCATATTCATATTGTATTATGGAATTATAGATGTAAATAGATTTGAATATTTTACTTCTTCTACATCATCAAATTTTAGGTTACATCATCACTAAGAAACTAAGTTAAAAGACTATTAAATAATGACACATATTTCATATACGTTCGTAATAATTAAAACTATATAATGAGGCTAGATAGTATATTTATTCACCATATTCACATTGTATTATGGTATAATAGATGTAAACAATTTCAATATTTTTCTTCTTCTCCATCACGAAATTTTAGGTAACTTCATCACTAAGAAAATACGTTAAAAGACTATTGATTAATGACAAATATTGTATATATATAGTTAATAAGTGATATTATATAATAAAGCTTAATATAGTTTTTAGTCACCATATTTACAATGTAATATGGAATTATATATGTGATTTTTTCAATATTTTTCTTCTTCTACATCACAAAATTTTAGGTTACTACATATCTAAGACACTAAGTTAAAAGTCTATTATTAATGATACATATTTCATATACACAGGTAATATTTAAAATTTTATAATAGGATTGATAGTATATTTATTCTCCATATTCATATTGTATTATGGAATTATAAATGTAAATAATTTTGAATATTTTACTTCTTCTACACCATCAAATTTTATGTTACATCATCACTAAGAAACTAAGTTAAAAGACTATTAAATAATGACACATATTTCATATACGTTCGTAATAATTAAAACTATATAATGAGGCTAGATATTATATTTATTCACCATATTCACATTGTATTATGGTATAATAGATGTAAACAATTTCAATATTTTACTTCTTCTCCATCACAAAATATTAGGTAACTTCATCACTAAGCAAATACGTTAAAAGACTATTGATTAATGACAAATATTGTATATATATATAGTTAATAAGTGATATTGTATAATAAAGCTTAATACAGTTCTTAGTCACCATATTTACAGTGTAATATGGAATACTATATGTGATTTTTTCGATATTTTTCTTCTTCTACATCACAAAATTTTAGGTTACTTCAAAGCTAAGACACTAAGTTAAAAGACTATTATTAATGATACATATTTCATATACACAAGTAATATTTAAAATTTTATAATGAGGATCGATAGTATATTTATTCTCCATATTCATATTTTGTTATGAAATTATAAATGTAAATAGTTTTGAATATTTTACTTCTTCTACACCATCAAATTTTAGTGTACTTCATCACTAAGAAACTAAGTTAAAAGACAATTAAATAATGACACATATTTAATATACGTTCGTAATAATTAAAATTTTATAATGAGGGTAGATAGTATATTTATTCACCATATTCACATTGTATTATGGTATAATAGATGTAAACAATTTCAATATTTTTCTTCTTCTCCATCACCAAATTTTAGGTAACTTTTTCACTAAGAAAATACGTTAAAAGACTATTGATTAATGACAAATGTTGTATATATATAGTTAATAAGTGATATTATATAATAAAGCTTAATACAATTTTTAGTCACCATATTTACAGTGTAATATGGAATAATATATGTGATTTTTTTAATATTTTTCTTCTTCTACATCACAAAATTTTACGTTACTTCATAGCTAAGACACTAAGTTAAAAGACTATTATTAATGATACATATTTCATATACACAGGTAATATTTAAAATTTTATAATGAGGATCGATAGTATATTTATTCTCCATATTCATATTGTATTATGAAATTATAAATGTAAATAGTTTTGAATATTTGACTTCTTCTACACCATCAAATTTTAGTGTACTTCATCACTAAGAAACTAAGTTAAAAGACTATTAAATAATGACACATATTTCATATACGTTCGTAATAACTAAAACTATATAATGAGGCTAGATAATATATTTATTCACCATATTCACATTGTATTATGGTATAATAGATGTAAACAATTTCAATATTTTTCTTCTTCTCCATCACCAAATTTTAGGTAACTTCATCACTAAGCAAATACTTTAAAAGACTATTGATTAATGGCAAATATTGTATATATAAAGTTAATAAGTGATATTATATAATAAAGCTTAATACAGTTCTTAGTCACCATATTTACAGTGTAATATGGAATAATATATGTGATTTTTTCGATATTTTTCTTCTTCTAAATCACAAAATTTTAGGTTACTTCAAAGCTAAGACACTCAGTTAAAAGACTATTATTAATGATACATATTTCATATACAAAGGTAATAATTAAAATTTTAAAATGAGGATCGATAGTATATTTATTCTCCATATTCATATTGTATTATGGAATTATAGATGTAAATAGATTTGAATATTTTACTTCTTCTACATCATCAAATTTTAGGTTACATCATCACTAAGAAACTAAGTTAAAAGACTATTAAATAATGACACATATTTCATATACGTTCGTAATAATTAAAACTATATAATGAGGCTAGATAGTATATTTATTCACCATATTCACATTGTATTATGGTATAATAGATGTAAACAATTTCAATATTTTTCTTCTTCTCCATCACCAAATTTTAGGTAACTTCATCACTAAGCAAATACGTTAAAAGACTATTGATTAATGACAAATATTGTATATATAAAGTTAATAAGTGACATTATATAATAAAGCTTAATACAGTTCTTAGTCACCATATTTACAGTGTAATATGGAATACTATATGTGATTTTTTCGATATTTTACTTCTTCTACATCACAAAATTTTAGGTTACTTCATAGCTAAGACATTAAGTTAAAAGACTAATATTAATGATACAGATTTCATATACACAGGTAATATTTAAAATTTTATAATGAGGATCGATAGTATATTTATTCTCCATATTCATATTGTGTTATGAAATTATAAATGTAAATAGTTTTGAATATTTTACTTCTTCTACACCATCAAATTTTAGTGTACTTCATCACTAAGAAACTAAGTTAAAAGACTATTAAATAATGACACATATTTCATATACGTTCGTAATAATTAAAACTATATAATGAGGCTAGATAGTATATTTATTCACCATATTCACATTGTATTATGGTGTAATAGATGTAAACAATTTCAATATTTTTCTTCTTCTCCATCACCAAATTTTAGGTAACTTCATCACTAAGAAAATACGTTAAAAGACTATTGATTAATGACAAATATTGTATATATATAGTTAATAAGTGATATTATATAATAAAGCTTAATATAGTTTTTAGTCACCATATTTACAATGTAATATGGAATAATATATGTGATTTTTTCAATATTTTTCTTCTTCTACATCACAAAATTTTAGGTTACTACATATCTAAGACACTAAGTTAAAAGACTATTATTAATGATACATATTTCATATACACAGGTAATATTTAAAATTTTATAATGAGGATCGATAGTATATTTATTCTCCATATTCATATTGTATTATGGAATTATAAATGTAAATAATTTTGAATATTTTACTTCTTCTACACCATCAAATTTTATGTTACATCATCACTAAGAAACTAAGTTAAAAGACTATTACATAATGACACATATTTCATATACGTTCGTAATAATTAAAACTATATAATGAGGCTAGATAGTATATTTATTCACCATATTCACATTGTATTATGGTATAATAGATGTAAACAATTTCAATATTTTTCTTCTTCTCCATCACCAAATTTTAGGTAACTTCATCACTAAGAAAATACGTTAAAAGACTATTGATTAATGACAAATATTGTATATATATATATAGTTAATAAGTGATATTATATAATAAAGCTTAATATAGTTTTTAGTCACCATATTTACAATGTAATATGGAATAATCTATGTGATTTTTTCAATATTTTTCTTCTTCTACATCACAAAATTTTAGGTTACTACATATCTAAGACACTAAGTTAAAAGACTATTATTAATGATACATATTTCATATACACAGGTAATATTTAAAATTTTATAATGAGGATCGATAGTATATTTATTCTCCATATTCATATTGATTATGGAATTATTAATGTAAATAATTTTGAATATTTTACTTCTTCTACACCATCAAATTTTATGTTACATCATCACTAAGAAACTAAGTTAAAAGACTATTAAATAATGACACATATTTCATATACGTTCGTAATAATTAAAACTATATAATGAGGCTAGATAGTATATTTATTCACCATATTCACATTGTATTATGGTATAATAGATGTAAACAATTTCAATATTTTACTTCTTCTCCATCACAAATCTTTAGGTAACTTCATCACTAAGCAAATACGTTAAAAGACTATTGATTAATGACAAATATTGTATATATATAGTTAATAAGTGATATTGTATAATAAAGCTTAATACAGTTCTTAGTCACCATATTTAAAGTGTAATATGGAATACTATATGTGATTTTTTCGATATTTTACTTCTTCTACATCACAAAATTTTAGGTTACTTCATAGCTAAGACATTAAGTTAAAAGACTAATATTAATGATACAGATTTCATATACACAGGTAATATTTAAAATTTTATAATTAGGATCGATAGTATATTTATTCTCCATATTCATATTGTGTTATGAAATTATAAATGTAAATAGTATTGAATATTTTACTTCTTCTACACCGTCAAATTTTAGTGTACTTCATCACTAAGAAACTAAGTTAAAAGACTATTAAATAATGACACATATTTCATATACGTTCGTAATAATTAAAACTATATAATGAGGATAGATAGTATATTTATTCACCATATTCACATTGTATTATGGTATAATAGATGTAAACAATTTCAATATTTTTCTTCTTCTCCATCACCAAATTTTAGGTAACTTCATCACTAAGAAAATACGTTAAAAGACTATTGATTAATGACAAATATTGTATATATATATAGTTAATAAGTGATATTATATAATAAAGCTTAATATAGTTTTTAGTCACCATATTTACAATGTAATATGGAATAATATATGTGATTTTTTCAATATTTTTCTTCTTCTACATCACAAAATTTTAGGTTACTACATATCTAAGACACTAAGTTAAAAGACTATTATTAATGATACATATTTCATATACACAGGTAATATTTAAAATTTTATAATGAGGATCGATAGTATATTTATTCTCCATATTCATATTGATTATGGAATTATTAATGTAAATAATTTTGAATATTTTACTTCTTCTACACCATCAAATTTTATGTTACATCATCACTAAGAAACTAAGTTAAAAGACTATTAAATAATGACACATATTTCATATACGTTCGTAATAATTAAAACTATATAATGAGGCTAGATAGTATATTTATTCACCATATTCACATTGTATTATGGTATAATAGATGTAAACAATTTCAATATTTTACTTCTTCTCCATCACAAATCTTTAGGTAACTTCATCACTAAGCAAATACGTTAAAAGACTATTGATTAATGACAAATATTGTATATATATAGTTAATAAGTGATATTGTATAATAAAGCTTAATACAGTTCTTAGTCACCATATTTAAAGTGTAATATGGAATACTATATGTGATTTTTTCGATATTTTACTTCTTCTACATCACAAAATTTTAGGTTACTTCATAGCTAAGACATTAAGTTAAAAGACTAATATTAATGATACAGATTTCATATACACAGGTAATATTTAAAATTTTATAATTAGGATCGGTATTATATTTATTCTCCATATTCATATTGTGTTATGAAATTATAAATGTAAATAGTATTGAATATTTTACTTCTTCTACACCATCAAATTTTAGTGTACTTCATCACTAAGAAACTAAGTTAAAAGACTATTAAATAATGACACATATTTCATATACGTTCGTAATAATTAAAACTATATAATGAGGATAGATAGTATATTTATTCACCATATTCACATTGTATTATGGTATAATAGATGTAAACAATTTCAATATTTTTCTTCTTCTCCATCACCAAATTTTAGGTAACTTCATCACTAAGAAAATACGTTAAAAGACTATTGATTAATGACAAATATTGTATATATATATAGTTAATAAGTGATATTATATAATAAAGCTTAATATAGTTTTTAGTCACCATATTTACAATGTAATATGGAATAATATATGTGATTTTTTCAATATTTTTCTTCTTCTACATCACAAAATTTTAGGTTACTACATATCTAAGACACTAAGTTAAAAGACTATTATTAATGATACATATTTCATATACACAGGTAATATTTAAAATTTTATAATGAGGATCGATAATATATTTATTCTCCATATTCATATTGTATTATGGAATTATAAATGTAAATAATTTTGAATATTTTACTTCTTCTACACCATCAAATTTTGTGTTACATCATCACTAAGAAACTAAGTTAAAAGACTATTAAATAATGACACATATTTCATATACGTTCGTAATAATTAAAACTATATAATGAGGCTAGATAGTATATTTATTCACCATATTCACATTGTATTATGGTATAATAGATGTAAACAATTTCAATATTTTACTTCTTCTCCATCACAAAATTTTAGGTAACTTCATCACTAAGCAAATACGTTAAAAGACTATTGATTAATGACAAATATTGTATATATATAGTTAATAAGTGATATTGTATAATAAAGCTTAATACAGTTCTTAGTCACCATATTTACAGTGTAATATGGAATACTATATGTGATTTTTTCGATATTTTTCTTCTTCTACATCACAAAATTTTAGGTTACTTCAAAGCTAAGACACTAAGTTAAAAGACTATTATTAATGATACATATTTCATATACACAAGTAATATTTAAAATTTTATAATGAGGATCGATAGTATATTTATTCTCCATATTCATATTGTATTATGAAATTATAAATGTAAATAGTTTTGAATATTTTACTTCTTCTACACCATCAAATTTTAGTGTACTTCATCACTAAGAAACTAAGTTAAAAGACTATTAAATAATGACACATATTTCATATACGTTCGTAATAATTAAAACTATATAATGAGGCTAGATAGTATATTTATTCACCATATTCACATTGTATTATGGTATAATAGATGTAAACAATTTCAATATTTTTCTTCTTCTCCATCACCAAATTTTAGGTAACTTCATCACTAAGCAAATACGTTAAAAGACTATTGATTAATGACAAATATTGTATATATAAAGTTAATAAGTGATATTATATAATAAAGCTTAATACAGTTCTTAGTCACCATATTTAAAGGGTAATATGGAATACTATATGTGATTTTTTCGATATTTTACTTCTTCTACATCACAAAATTTTAGGTTACTTCATAGCTAAGACATTAATTTAAAAGACTAATATTAATGATACAGATTTCATATACACAGGTAATATTTAAAATTTTATAATGAGGATCGATAGTATATTTATTCTCCATATTCATATTGTGTTATGAAATTATAAATGTAAATAGTTTTGAATATTTTACTTCTTCTACACCATCAAATTTTAGTGTACTTCATCACTAAGAAACAAAGTTAAAAGACTATTAAATAATGACACATATTTAATATACGTTCGTAATAATTAAAACTATATAATGCGGGTAGATAGTATATTTATTCACCATATTGACATTGTATTATGGTATAATAGATGTAAACAATTTCAATATCTTTCTTCTTCTCCATCACCAAATTTTAGGTAACTTTTTCACTAAGAAAATACGTTAAAAGACTATTGATTAATGACAAATATTGTATATATATAGTTAATAAGTGATATTATATAATAAAGCTTAATACAATTTTTAGTCACCATATTTACAGTGTAATATGGAATAATATATGTGATTTTTTTAATATTTTTTTTCTTCTACATCACAAAATTTTACGTTACTTCATAGCTAAGACACTAAGTTAAAAGACTATTATTAATGATACATATTTCATATACACAGGTAATATTTAAAATTTTATAATGAGGATCGATAGTATATTTATTCTCCATATTCATATTGTATTATGAAATTATAAATGTAAATAGTTTTGAAAATTTGACTTCTTCTACACCATCAAATTTTAGTGTACTTTATCACTAAGAAACTAAGTTAAAAGACTATTAAATAATGACACATATTTCATATACGTTCGTAATAATTAAAACTATATAATGAGGCTAGATAGTATATTTATTCACCATACTCACATTGTATTATGGTATAATAGATGTAAACAATTTCAATATTTTTCTTCTTCTCCATCACCAAATTTTAGGTAACTTCATTACTAAGCAAATACTTTAAAAGACTATTGATTAATGACAAATATTTTATATATAAAGTTAATAAGTGATATTATATAATAAAGCTTAATACAGTTCTTAGTCACCATATTTACAGTGTAATATGGAATAATATATGTGATTTTTTTAATATTTTTCTTCTTCTACATCACAAAATTTTACGTTACTTCATAGCTAAGACACTAAGTTAAAAGACTATTATTAATGATACAAATTTCATATACACAAGTAATAATTAAAATTATATAATGAGGATCGATAGTATATTTATTCTCCATATTCATATTGTATTATGGAATTATAGATGTAAATAGTTTTGAATATTTTACTTCTTCTACATCTTCAAATTTCAGGTTACATCATCACTAAGAAACTAAGTTAAAAGACTATTAAATAATGACACATATTTCATATACGTTCGTAATAATTAAAACTATATAATGAGGCTAGATAGTATATTTATTCACCATATTCACATTGTATTATGGTATAATAGATGTAAACAATTTCAATATTTTTCTTCTTCTCCATCACCAAATTTTAGGTAACTTCATCACTAAGAAAATACGTTAAAAGACTATTGATTAATGACAAATATTGTATATATATAGTTAATAAGTGATATTATATAATAAAGCTTAATATAGTTTATAGTCACCATATTTACAATGTAATATGGAATAATATATGTGATTTTTTCAATATTTTTCTTCTTCTACATCACAAAATTTTAGGTTACTACATATCTAAGACACTAAGTTAAAAGACTATTATTAATGATACATATTTCATATACACAGGTAATATTTAAAATTTTATAATGAGGATCGATAGTATATTTATTCTCCATATTCATATTGTATTATGAAATTATAAATGTAAATAGTTTTGAAAATTTGACTTCTTCTACACCATCAAATTTTAGTGTACTTTATCACTAAGAAACTAAGTTAAAAGACTATTAAATAATGACACATATTTCATATACGTTCGTAATAATTAAAACTATATAATGAGGCTAGATAGTATATTTATTCACCATACTCACATTGTATTATGGTATAATAGATGTAAACAATTTCAATATTTTTCTTCTTCTCCATCACCAAATTTTAGGTAACTTCATTACTAAGCAAATACTTTAAAAGACTATTGATTAATGACAAATATTTTATATATAAAGTTAATAAGTGATATTATATAATAAAGCTTAATACAGTTCTTAGTCACCATATTTACAGTGTAATATGGAATAATATATGTGATTTTTTTAATATTTTTCTTCTTCTACATCACAAAATTTTACGTTACTTCATAGCTAAGACACTAAGTTAAAAGACTATTATTAATGATACAAATTTCATATACACAAGTAATAATTAAAATTATATAATGAGGATCGATAGTATATTTATTCTCCATATTCATATTGTATTATGGAATTATAAATGTAAATAATTTTGAATATTTTACTTCTTCTACACCATCAAATTTTATGTTACATCATCACTAAGAAACTAAGTTAAAAGACTATTAAATAATGACACATATTTCATATACGTTCGTAATAATTAAAACTATATAATGAGGCTAGATAGTATATTTACTCACCATATTCACATTGTATTATGGTATAATAGATGTAAACAATTTCAATATTTTACTTCTTCTCCATCACAAAATTTTAGGTAACTTCATCACTAAGCAAATACGTTAAAAGACTATTGATTAATGACAAATATTGTATATATATAGTTAATAAGTGATATTGTATAATAAAGCTTAATTCAATTCTTAGTCACCAAATTTACAGTGTAATATGGAATACTATATGTGATTTTTTCGATATTTTACTTCTTCTACATCACAAAATTTTAGGTTACTTCATAGCTAGGACATTAAGTTAAAAGACTAATATTAATGATACAGATTTCATATACACAGGTAATATTTAAAATTTTATAATGAGGATCGATAGTATATTTATTCTCCATATTCATATTGTGTTATGAAATTATAACTGTAAATAGTTTTGAATATTTTACTTCTTCTACACCATCAAATTTTAGTGTACTTCATCACTAAGAAACTAAGTTAAAAGACTATTAAATAATGACAAATATTTCATATACGTTCGTAATAATTAAAACTATATAATGAGGCTAGATAGTATATTTATTCACCATATTCACATTGTATTATGGTATAATAGATGTAAACAATTTCAATATTTTTCTTCTTCTCCATCACCAAATTTTAGGTAACTTCATCACTAAGAAAATACGTTAAAAGACTATTGATTAATGACAAATATTGTATATATATAGTTAATAAGTGATATTGTATAATAAAGCTTAATATAGTTTATAGTCACCATATTTACAATGTAATATGGAATAATATATGTGATTTTTTCAATATTTTTCTTCTTCTACATCACAAAACTTTAGGTTACTACATATCTAAGACACTAAGTTAAAAGACTATTATTAATGATACATATTTCATATACACAGGTAATATTTAAAATTTTATAATGAGGATCGATAGTATATTTATTCTCCATATTAATATTGTATTATGGAATTATAAATGTAAATAATTTTGAATATTTTACTTCTTCTACACCATCAAATTTTATGTTACATCATCACTAAGAAACTAAGTTAAAAGACTATTAAATAATGACACATATTTCATATACGTTCGTAATAATTAAAACTATATAATGAGGCTAGATAGTATATTTACTCACCATATTCACATTGTATTATGGTATAATAGATGTAAACAATTTCAATATTTTACTTCTTCTCCATCACAAAATTTTAGGTAACTTCATCACTAAGCAAATACGTTAAAAGACTATTGATTAATGACAAATATTGTATATATATAGTTAATAAGTGATATTGTATAATAAAGCTTAATTCAATTCTTAGTCACCAAATTTACAGTGTAATATGGAATACTATATGTGATTTTTTCGATATTTTACTTCTTCTACATCAAAAAATTTTAGGTTACTTCATAGCTAAGACATTAAGTTAAAAGACTAATATTAATGATACAGATTTCATATACACAGGTAATATTTAAAATTTTATAATGAGGATCGATAGTATATTTATTCTCCATATTCATATTGTGTTATGAAATTATAACTGTAAATAGTTTTGAATATTTTACTTCTTCTACACCATCAAATTTTAGTGTACTTCATCACTAAGAAACTAAGTTAAAAGACTATTAAATAATGACACATATTTAATATACGTTCATAATAATTAAAACTATATAATGAGGGTAGATAGTATATTTATTCACCATATTCACATTGTATTATGGTATAATAGATGTAAACAATTTCAATATTTTTCTTCTTCTCCATCACCAAATATTAGGTAACTTTTTCACTAAGAAAATACGTTAAAAGACTATTGATTAATGACAAATATTGTATATATATAGTTAATAAGTGATATTATATAATAAAGCTTAATACAATTTTTAGTCACCATATTTACAGTGTAATATGGAATAATATATGTGATTTTTTCGATATTTTTCTTCTTCTACATCACAAAATTTTACGTTACTTCATAGCTAAGACACTAAGTTAAAAGACTATTATTAATGATACATATTTCATATACACAGGTAATATTTAAAATATTATAATGAGGATCGAAAGTATATTTATTCTCCATATTCATATTGTATTATGAAATTATAAATGTAAATAGTTTTGAATATTTGACTTCTTCTACACCATCAAATTTTAGTGTACTTCATCACTAAGAAACTAACTTAAAAGACTATTAAATAATGACACATATTTCATATACGTTCGTAATAATTAAAACTATATAATGAGGCTAGACAGTAAATTTACTCACCATATTCACATTGTATTATGGTATTATAGATGTAAACAATTTCAATATTTTACTTCTTCTCCATCACAAAATTTTAGGTAACTTCATCACTAAGCAAATACGTTAAAAGACTATTGATTAATGACAAATATTGTATATATATATATTTAATAAGTGATATTGTATAATAAAGCTTAATTCAATTCTTAGTCACCAAATTTACAGTGTAATATGGAATACTATATGTGATTTTTTCGATATTTTACTTCTTCTACATCACAAAATTTTAGGTTACTTCATAGCTAAGACATTAAGTTAAAAGACTAATATTAATGATACAGATTTCATATACACAGGTAATATTTAAAATTTTATAATGAGGATCGATAGTATATTTATTCTCCATATTCATATTGTGTTATGAAATTATAACTGTAAATAGTTTTGAATATTTTACTTCTTCTACACCATCAAATTTTAGTGTACTTCATCAATAAGAAACTAAGTTAAAAGACTATTAAATAATGACACATATTTAATATACGTTCATAATAATTAAAACTATATAATGAGGGTAGATAGTATATTTATTCACCATATTCACATTGTATTATGGTATAATAGATGTAAACAATTTCAATATTTTTCTTCTTCTCCATCACCAAATTTTAGGTAACTTTTTCACTAAGAAAATACGTTAAAAGACTATTGATTAATGACAAATATTGTATATATATAGTTAATAAGTGATATTATATAATAAAGCTTAATACAATTTTTAGTCACCATATTTACAGTGTAATATGGAATAATATATGTGATTTTTTCGATATTTTTCTTCTTCTACATCACAAAATTTTACGTTACTTCATAGCTAAGACACTAAGTTAAAAGACTATTATTAATGATACATATTTCATATACACAGGTAATATTTAAAATATTATAATGAGGATCGATAGTATATTTATTCTCCATATTCATATTGTATTATGAAATTATAAATGTAAATAGTTTTGAATATTTGACTTCTTCTACACCATCAAATTTTAGTGTACTGGTTCACTAAGAAACTAAGTTAAAAGACTATTAAATAATGACACATATTTCATATACGTTCGTAATAATTAAAACTATATAATGAGGCTAGAGAGTATATTTATTCACCATATTCACATTGTATTATGGTATAATAGATGTAAACAATTTCAATATTTTTATTCTTCTCCATCACCAAATTTTAGGTAACTTCATCACTAAGCAAATACTTTAAAAGACTATTGATTAATGACAAATATTGTATATATAAAGTTAATAAGTGATATTATATAATAAAGCTTAATACAGTTCTTAGTCACCATATTTACAGTGTAATATGGAATAATATATGTGATTTTTTCGATATTTTTCTTCTTCTACATCACAAAATTTTAGGTTACTTCAAAGCTAAGACACTAAGTTAAAAGACTATTATTAATGATACATATTTCATATACAAAGGTAATATTTAAAATTTTATAATGAGGATCAATAGTATATTTATTCTCCATATTCATATTGTATTATGAAATTATAAATGTAAATAGTTTTGAAAATTTGACTTCTTCTACACCATCAAATTTTAGTGTACTTCATCACTAAGAAACTAAGTTAAAAGACTATTAAATAATGACAAATATTTCATATACGTTCGTAATAATTAAAACTATATAATGAGGCTAGATAGTATATTTATTCACCATATTCACATTGTATTATGGTATAATAGATGTAAACAATTTCAATATTTTTCTTCTTCTCCATCACCAAATTTTAGGTAACTTCATTACTAAGCAAATACTTTAAAAGACTATTGATTAATGACAAATATTGTATATATAAAGTTAATAAGTGATATTATATAATAAAGCTTAATACAGTTCTTAGTCACCATATTTACAGTGTAATATGGAATAATATATGTGATTTTTTTAATATTTTTCTTCTTCTACATCACAAAATTTTACGTTACTTCATAGCTAAGACACTAAGTTAAAAGACTATTATTAATGATACAAATTTCATATACACAAGTAATAATTAAAATTATATAATGAGGATCGATAGTATATTTATTCTCCATATTCATATTGTATTATGGAATTATAGATGTAAATAGTTTTGAATATTTTACTTCTTCTACATCTTCAAATTTCAGGTTACATCATCACTAAGAAACTAAGTTAAAAGACTATTAAATAATGACACATATTTCATATACGTTCGTAATAATTAAAACTATATAATGAGGCTAGATAGTATATTTATTCACCATATTCACATTGTATTATGGTATAATAGATGTAAACAATTTCAATATTTTTCTTCTTCTCCATCACCAAATTTTAGGTAACTTCATCACTAAGAAAATACGTTAAAAGACTATTGATTAATGACAAATATTGTATATATATAGTTAATAAGTGATATTATATAATAAAGCTTAATATAGATTATAGTCACCATATTTACAATGTAATATGGAATAATATATGTGATTTTTTCAATATTTTTCTTCTTCTACATCACAAAATTTTAGGTTACTACATATCTAAGACACTAAGTGAAAAGACTATTATTAATGATACATATTTCATATACACAGGTAATATTTAAAATTTTATAATGAGGATCGATAGTATATTTATTCTCCATATTCATATAGTATTATGGAATTATAAATATAAATAATTTTGAATATTTTACTTCTTCTACACCATCAAATTTTATGTTACATCATCACTAAGAAACTAAGTTAAAAGACTATTAAATAATGACACATATTTCATATACGTTCGTAATAATTAAAACTATATAATGAGGCTAGATAGTATATTTACTCACCATATTCACATTGTATTATGGTATAATAGATGTAAACAATTTCAATATTTTACTTCTTCTCCATCACAAAATTTTAGGTAACTTCATCACTAAGCAAATACGTTAAAAGACTATTGATTAATGACAAATATTGTATATATATAGTTAATAAGTGATATTGTATAATAAAGCTTAATTCAATTCTTAGTCACCAAATTTACAGTGTAATATGGAATACTATATGTGATTTTTTCGATATTTTAATTCTTCTACATCACAAAATTTTAGGTTACTTCATAGCTAAGACATTAAGTTAAAAGACTAATATTAATGATACAGATTTCATATACACATGTAATATTTAAAATTTTATAATGAGGATCGATAGTATATTTATTCTCCATATTCATATTGTGTTATGAAATTATAACTGTAAATAGTTTTGAATATTTTACTTCTTCTACACCATCAAATTTTAGTGTACTTCATCACTAAGAAACTAAGTTAAAAGACTATTAAATAATGACACATATTTAATATACGTTCATAATAATTAAAACTATATAATGAGGGTAGATAGTATATTTATTCACCATATTCACATTGTATTATGGTATAATAGATGTAAACAATTTCAATATTTTTCTTCTTCTCCATCACCAAATATTAGGTAACTTTTTCACTAAGAAAATACGTTAAAAGACTATTGATTAATGACAAATATTGTATATATATAGTTAATAAGTGATATTATATAATAAAGCTTAATACAATTTTTAGTCACCATATTTACAGTGTAATATGGAATAATATATGTGATTTTTTCGATATTTTTCTTCTTCTACATCACAAAATTTTACGTTACTTCATAGCTAAGACACTAAGTTAAAAGACTATTATTAATGATACATATTTCATATACACAGGTAATATTTAAAATATTATAATGAGGATCGAAAGTATATTTATTCTCCATATTCATATTGTATTATGAAATTATAAATGTAAATAGTTTTGAATATTTGACTTCTTCTACACCATCAAATTTTAGTGTACTTCATCACTAAGAAACTAAGTTAAAAGACTATTAAATAATGACACATATTTCATATACGTTCGTAATAATTAAAACTATATAATGAGGCTAGACAGTAAATTTACTCAATATATTCACATTGTATTATGGTATTATAGATGTAAACAATTTCAATATTTTACTTCTTCTCCATCACAAAATTTTAGGTAACTTCATCACTAAGCAAATACGTTAAAAGACTATTGATTAATGATAGATATTGTATATATATAGTTAATAAGTGATATTGTATAATAAAGCTTAATTCAATTCTTAGTCACCAAATTTACAGTGTAATATGGAATACTATATGTGATTTTTTCGATATTTTACTTCTTCTACATCATAAAATTTTAGTTTACTTCATAGCTAAGACATTAAGTTAAAAGACTAATATTAATGATACAGATTTCATATACACAGGTAATATTTAAAATTTTATAATGAGGATCGATAGTATATTTATTCTCCATATTCATATTGTGTTATGAAATTATAACTGTAAATAGTTTTGAATATTTTACTTCTTCTACACCATCAAATTTTAGTGTACTTCATCACTAAGAAACTAAGTTAAAAGACTATTAAATAATGACACATATTTAATATACGTTCATAATAATTAAAACTATATAATGAGGGTAGATAGTATATTTATTCACCATATTCACATTGTATTATGGTATAATAGATGTAAACAATTTCAATATTTTTCTTCTTCTCCATCACCAAATTTTAGGTAACTTTTTCACTAAGAAAATACGTTAAAAGACTATTGATTAATGACAAATATTGTATATATATAGTTAATAAGTGATATTATATAATAAAGCTTAATACAATTTTTAGTCACCATATTTACAGTGTAATATGGAATAATATATGTGATTTTTTCGATATTTTTCTTCTTCTACATCACAAAATTTTACGTTACTTCATAGCTAAGACACTAAGTTAAAAGACTATTATTAATGATACATATTTCATATACACAGGTAATATTTAAAATATTATAATGAGCATCGATAGTATATTTATTCTCCATATTCATATTGTATTATGGAATTATAGATGTAAATAGTTTTGAAAATTTGACTTCTTCTACACCATCAAATTTTCGTGTACTTCATCACTAAGAAACTAAGTTAAAAGACTATTAAATAATGACACATATTTCATATACGTTCGTAATAATTAAAACTATATAATGAGGCTAGATAGTATATTTATTCACCATATTCACATTGTATTATGGTATAATAGATGTAAACAATTTCAATATTTTTCTTCTTCTCCATCACCAAATTTTAGGTAACTTCATTACTAAGCAAATACTTTAAAAGACTATTGATTAATGACAAATATTGTATATATAAAGTTAATAAGTGATATTATATAATAAAGCTTAATACAGTTCTTAGTCACCATATTTACAGTGTAATATGGAATAATATATGTGATTTTTTTAATATTTTTCTTCTTCTACATCACAAAATTTTACGTTACTTCATAGCTAAGACACTAAGTTAAAAGACTATTATTAATGATACAAATATCATATACACAAGTAATAATTAAAATTATATAATGAGGATCGATAGTATATTTATTCTCCATATTCATATTGTATTATGTAATTATAGATGTAAATAGTTTTGAATATTTTACTTCTTCTACATCTTCAAATTTCAGGTTACATCATCACTAAGAAACTAAGTTAAAAGACTATTAAATAATGACACATATTTCATATACGTTCGTAATAATTAAAACTATATAATGAGGCTAGATAGTATATTTATTCACCATATTCACATTGTATTATGGTATAATAGATGTAAACAATTTCAATATTTTTCTTCTTCTCCATCACCAAATTTTAGGTAACTTCATCACTAAGAAAATACGTTAAAAGACTATTGATTAATGACAAATATTGTATATATATAGTTAATAAGTGATATTATATAATAAAGCTTAATATAGATTATAGTCACCATATTTACAATGTAATATGGAATAATATATGTGATTTTTTCAATATTTTTCTTCTTCTACATCACAAAATTTTAGGTTACTACATATCTAAGACACTAAGTTAAAAGACTATTATTAATGATACATATTTCATATACACAGGTAATATTTAAAATATTATAATGAGGATCGATAGTATATTTATTCTCCATATTCATATTGTATTATGGAATTATAAATATAAATAATTTTGAATATTTTACTTCTTCTACACCATCAAATTTTAGGTTACATCATCACTAAGAAACTAAGTTAAAAGACTATTAAATAATGACACATATTTCATATACGTTCGTAATAATTAAAACTATATAATGAGGCTAGATAGTATATTTACTCACCATATTCACATTGTATTATGGTATAATAGATGTAAACAATTTCAATATTTTACTTCTTCTCCATCACAAAATTTTAGGTAACTTCATCACTAAGCAAATACGTTAAAAGACTATTGATTAATGACAAATATTGTATATATATAGTTAATAAGTGATATTTTATAATAAAGCTTAATTCAATTCTTAGTCACCAAATTTACAGTGTAATATGGAATACTATATGTGATTTTTTCGATATTTTACTTCTTCTACATCACAAAATTTTAGGTTACTTCATAGCTAAGACATTAAGTTAAAAGACTAATATTAATGATACAGATTTCATTTACACAGGTAATATTTAAAATTTTATAATGAGGATCGATAGTATATTTATTCTCCATATTCATATTGTGTTATCAAAATTATAACTGTAAATAGTTTTGAATATTTTACTTCTTCTACACCATCAAATTTTAGTGTACTTCATCACTAAGAAACTAAGTTAAAAGACTATTAAATAATGACACATATTTAATATACGTTCATAATAATTAAAACTATATAATGAGGGTAGATAGTATATTTATTCACTATATTCACATTGTATTATGGTATAATAGATGTAAACTGTAACACCCTCTAAAACCCGCATATAATTTTCGCAAATATTAAAAATTATAACTCAGAGTACATGTAATAATCGAGGAATGCTACAATTCTCTTTTAATAAAATAATTCCTGTCATGCATAATCTTAGTGGTAACTCATACATGTTTACACAGCGGAAAATTTTAATTAATAAAATCAAACGTTATAATATTTTCCAAAATCATCAGGGATTAACACCTGGAAAGTCAACATCTTATTATAACAATTAAAAGAAAATAAACGAGTCTGACTAAAGCAGCTCGACAACCAAACGTTCCCGGAGTTACAACTATCAGAGCATGACCCGGACATACTAGAATAAAACTAAACTAGACACGATAAGCCTTCGCCAAGCACCTGAGCGAAGCTCCTCAATCTGAAATATTCAACAGTAAGGGTGAGCTTCTCAAATATACATTTGGTTATACATTCATAACAATCAATTCACGAAATCATAAGCATCACCCAATAATTAACATATTTCATAGTTTACAAAACCTTTACAAATCATATATCCATGACATATTGCTTTTCATATTTACAAATACCCATCAACATCATCAACCATATATCAATCACACGTGCATACAAACAATCAAATATAACATTGGAAAAATCATCCATTCATGTTATATTCGAGTAATGCAACACACCCATGCATGTGGTACCACTACACCGCCCCATTATATCGCGGGTCACGGATAACTCACCGTTCCATTATATCGCGGACACGGCTACCACCTCAACGTTCCATTAAATCGCGGACACGTATATTGGCCACCATGTTAATTCCACACAATGGGAATTAACAAATGCAACATGATATGTAAGTATGTAACACTCAGCATACTATGAACATCATTCAACATATCATGCACATCAACAATATCAAACATAACAGGATATGAATAGTATGTAACCACTCAGCATACTATTTAAACATCAATCATATCAAGTTACAAATAGCATGTAATCACTCAGCATACTATTCAAACATCAACCAATCACATCAATTATATCATAACTCATGCTCGAGAACATATCTAAAAGCATGGCAATAAAAATCCAACATCGAAACACTGAAATCAAAATTCAGAAAATTCAGAAATTCAACACAGTAGCATCAACACGGGTGCCCGTGTTAAACAACACGGCCGTGTTGAAATATGCCCAGAAAACGCATTTTTTTAACAAAACAGGGGATCAACACGGGTGCCCGTGTTAAACAACACGGCCCGTGTTGAATTGTGTCTGGAAAACACAATTTTTGGCAACACAGTGCATCAACACGGGTGCCCGTGTTAAACAACACGGCCGTGTTGATGAGCGCGGGTCAGATTTTTCTGAACCTGCAGTGGCTCACAACAGCCGTCCAAACGCGGAAAAATGTCGGCCAAAACGCGTATTTCAGTACCTAACGCATCGAGCTTGTACGATCCACAACAATACCACAATATCCAATTTACTAATAATCATTATAATAACCTTAACCGGGGATTAACCGTAACTTTGGGGAATTCTACCGACACTGAGGTCGTCCCTACAATTTCCAAGGTAAATTCACGATCATTAGACATACGCCCAATTCACCATTTGGGACCTAAATTCTTAATCGATTCATGAGAATTGGGAATCCTAATCCTTTTCTAACAAAGTTCAGTCCTACGGTTATCGATCCCTAGAAACATCTAACAATTGGGATTTTCCTACCATTACCCGAATCAACCGTACATAAACCCATAAACAAAGGTAAATCGAGTATAAACCCCCCTTACCTTATCAATTAGCAGCTTTGAATTCTTGAGCGAAGTTCTCCGTTCTTCGTTCCTCGTACCTTCAGAGCTCTATTTCCCCAATTCTAACTTCTGTTTATCGTGAAAACCAAAATGAGGAATAACTTGAGTTCCAACACATAACTTTACTTCTTTTTCACCCCCACTCTTTACTAACAGCATCTAAGCCCAAAACATAAAAATCCCTATATTTCTTATTTCTTCGAATATTCCAAATAAATAATTCTTTTTATTTTATTAATTCTAATAAAATAAATTCCCAAATTTAAATAATTCAATTAATTGAAAACGGGGTGTTACAACTCTCCCCCACTAAAAGAGTTTTCGTCCTCGAAAACATACCTTAGACGAACAGCTCCGGATAAGCCTCTTTCATCTGGCTCTCCAGCTCCCAAGTGATATTTCCATCTGCTGGACCTCCCCAAGCAACCTTCACTAATGCTATCTCTTTACCTCTTAACTGTTTCACTTCCCGATCTTCTATCCTCATAGGCAATGTTTCTACTGTCAGGTTATCTCTTACCTGTACATCATCTATTTGGATTACATGAGATGGGTCTGGAATATATCTCCTCAACTGAGAAACATGAAAAACATCGTGCAAATTCGCAAGTCTCGGAGGTAAAGCAATGCGATAAGCAACTTCTCCAACTCTTTCCGTAATCTGAAACGGACCAATAAAACGCGGAGTCAACTTCTTAGACTTCAACGCCCGACCAATACCCGTCATCGGAGTAACTCTCATAAACACATGATCTCCAGCACTGAATTCTGAATTCTTTCTCCTCTTATCATGATAACTTTTCTGACGACTCTGAGAAGCTCTCATCTTCTCTTGAATCAATTTGATCTTTTCTGTAGTCTGCTGAACAATCTCTGGCCCAATTACCGAACTCTCTCCAGATTCATACCAACACAAAGGCGTCCTACACCGTCTACCATACAATGCCTCAAACGGAGCCATACCAATACTCGAATGGTAACTATTGTTATAAGTAAACTCAATCAATGGCAAATAGCTATCCCAAGTTCCACCTTTCTCTAAAACACAAGCACGCAATAAATCTTCCAACGATTGAATCGTCCTCTCCGTCTGTCCATCAGTCTGAGGATGGTAAGCTGAACTCAATCTCAACTTAGTACCCAAAGCCTTCTGCAATCCTTCCCAAAATTTCGAAGTGAACCTCGGATCTCTATCTGACACAATACTAGAAGGAACTCCATGCAAACTCACTATTTTCTCAATATACAACTGTGCCAATCTCTCCATCGAGTAATCCATTCGCACCGGTATAAAATGAGCAGACTTAGTCAACCTATCCACAACGACCCATATCGCTTCACAATTCATAGGAGTCCTCGGCAACCCAGATACGAAATCCATAGAAATACTATCCCACTTCCATTCTGGAATAAACATCGGTTGCATAAACCCAGACGGCTTCTGATGCTCAATCTTCGATTTCTGACAGATTAAACATGCATACACAAATTCAGCTATTTCCTTTTTCATTCCCGGCCACCAAAACAATTTCTTCAAATCATGATACATTTTCGTGGCACCCGGATGAATGCTCATTCCACTGCGATGTCCTTCTTCTAATATACTTTTCTTGATTTCTGCGACATCAGGAACACAAACTCTATCGCCAAATCTCATAACATCATTTTCATCAATTCTAAACTCACCACCTTGACCTTGGTTGATCAATGTCAATTTATCAACTAAATTAACATCGGATTTCTGCCCGATCCTGATCTCTTCTAGAATACCACTAGTAAGTTTCAACATACCCAAACGAACACACTTCGGAGTACTTTCACAAACCAAACTCAAATCTCGGAATTGCTCAATTAAATCCAATTCACGAACCATCATCATAGACATATGCAAGGACTTCCTGCTCAAAGCATCTGCAACTACATTTGCCTTACCAGGATGGTAATTCAAACCAAAATCATAATCTTTGAGGAATTCTAACCACCTTCTTTGCCTCATATTGAGCTCTTTCTGATCGAAAAGATACTTCAAACTCTTATGATCACTATACACTTCAAACCTCGAACCATACAGATAATGTCTCCACAATTTCAAGACAAACACAACTGCTGCCAACTCTAAGTCATGAGTAGGATAGTTCCTTTCATGAACCTTCAACTGTCTCGAAGCATACGCAACTACCTGCTGATTCTGCATTAAAACACCACCTAAACCCAACAGAGATGCATCACAATAGACCACAAAAGATTCCACCGGATTCGGCAAAATCAGAATAGGAGCACTTGTCAATCTCCGCTTCAATTCTTGGAAACCTTTCTCACAATCAGAATCCCAAATAAACGCTTGTCCTTTACGAGTCAACTTCGTCAACGGCAATGCTAACTTTGAGAATCCTTCGATAAACTTTCTGTAATAACCTGCAAGACCAAGAAAACTTCTGATTTCCGAAACAGTCTTCGGCGCTTCCCACTGAGATACCGCTTCTACTTTCGTAGGATCCACTGCAATACCATTCTTAGAAATCACATGTCCAAGGAAACTAACTTCATTCAGCCAGAACTCACATTTGGACAACTTTGCATACAACTTCTTATCTTTCAACAACTCTAACACAATTCTGAGATGTTCCGCATGATCTTCGTCATTCTCGGAATAAATCAGAATGTCGTCAATAAAAACCACAACAAACTTATCCAGATACGGGTGAAAAATCCTATTCATATATTCCATGAAAACACCAGGTGCATTAGTAACTCCGAACGGCATAACAGAATATTCATAATGCCCATACCTCGTTCGAAAAGCAGTCTTTTGAATATCTTCCGCTTTCACACGAATCTGATGATATCCAGATCTCAAATCAATCTTACTGAATACACTGGCTCCAATTAACTGATCCATTAAATCATCAATCCTCGGTAACGGATACCGATTCTTAATGGTTACCTTGTTCAATTGCCTGTAATCAACACACAGTCTCATAGAACCTTCTTTCTTCTTAACCAACAATACCGGAGCACCCCAAGGCGAAACACTTGGACGAATAAACTTCTTCTCCAGTAAATCTTCCAACTGACTCTTCAATTCCGTCAACTCAGACGCAGACATACGATATGGCGCCATCGACACCGGTCTCGTACCAGGAATTAAATCTATAGAAAATTCCACTTCTCTCTCAGGAGGTAACTCGCCAACATCATCAGGAAAGACTTCTGGAAATTCACACACCACTGGCAATTCACTACTCCTGACCTTTCCTGTTGCATCTAACGAAGCAAGTAACATAAACACATTAGCACCATCTTCCATTGCTTCTTGTACCTGCCTAGCAGTCATAGTCAAATTCTCGACACCAACTGCTTCTGGGAAAATCACCGTCTTAGCAAAGCAGTTCAGATGGACCCGGTTGAATTCCAACCAGTTCATCCCAAGGATAATATCAATTTGTTCAAGCGGTAGGCACACTAAATCCATACCGAAACTTCTACCAAAAATCTCAATAGGACAATTCCTACATACGAGTGAAGTTGTCACTGAACCCGATGCAGGAGTATCAACAACCATGCTACCTCGCATACCAGATATGTCCAGTTTCAACCTCTCAGCACAATCCAAAGAAATGAAAGAATGAGTTGCACCAGTATCAATAATTGCAACTAAAGGTGTGCCATGAATAAAACACGTACCTTTAATCAATCGATCCTCTGGAGTAGTCTCAGATCCAGACAAAGCAAACACTTTTCCACCTGACTGATCCTTCCTAGGCTTAGGACACTGCGGACGAATGTGACCTTCTTCGCCACAATTGTAACAAGTAACAGACTTCCCTTTGCAATCAATAGACAAATGACCAGCCTTTCCACATTTATAGCACTTCTTCTCATCACTTTTGCAATCTCGAATGTGATGACCAGACTCACCACACTTGTAGCATCTGATAGGAGCCTTAGAATCTCCCCCACTAGGCCTTTTCCAACCGCCTGATCTCTGGTTATCTCTACCATATGGCTTGCCACGGTCCATATGTTGCTTCCCTCTTTTATCAACAGCCCCACGAGAGTGAGACGACCGATTCTTGGTAATATCTTCTTCCAAGATTCTGCTACAATCAACCAGATCAGAAAATCTACGAATACGCTGGTACCTGATTCCCTGCTTAATCTCATCTCGGAGACCATTCTCAAATTTGATACATTTAGAGAATTCTCCAGCCTCATCATTGTTGTAGTGAGCATAATACTTTGCCAGCTCAGTAAACTTAGTAGCATACTCACTAACAGTCAGATTGCCCTGCTTAAGCTCCAAAAATTCAATTTCCCTTCTTCCCCGAACATCTTCAGGAAAGTACCTCCTCAGAAAAGCCCTTCTGAAGTTAGCCCAAGTCAGTGCCTCTCCATCCTGAACCATTTCAGTCCTTGTGGCAACCCACCAGTCGTCGGCCTCTTCTGCCAACATATGCGTACCATATCTGACTTTCAGATCTTCAGCACAATCAATCACACGGAAAATCCTTTCGATTTCCTTCAGCCACTTCTGAGCACCTTCAGGGTCATGTGTACCTTTGAACAACGGAGGATTGTTCCTCTGGAAATTTCCCAATTGCCTATCAGCACCAATCACGCCTCCAGTTGGGTTTCCAGCAAGTACACCAGCTAACATCCCCAAAGCCTCAGCTAATGCAGCATCATTTCGTCCATTACCTCTTCCAGCCATATTCCTGAGAATTAAAACATACTCCACATCAGAATACAGTATCGACAGTGTTACCTTGCACTAGTCGCATACGAAAAGGAATGACTGACTCAAGACTCTGGTCACAACGACCGACTATGCTCTGATACCACTATTGTAACACCCTCTAAAACCCGCATATAATTTTCGCAAATATTAAAAATTATAACTCAGAGTACATGTAATAATCGAGGAATGCTACAATTCTCTTTTAATAAAATAATTCCTGTCATGCATAATCTTAGTGGTAACTCATACATGTTTACACAGCGGAAAATTTTAATTAATAAAATCAAACGTTATAATATTTTCCAAAATCATCAGGGATTAACACCTGGAAAGTCAACATCTTATTATAACAATTAAAAGAAAATAAACGAGTCTGACTAAAGCAGCTCGACAACCAAACGTTCCCGGAGTTACAACTATCAGAGCATGACCCGGACATACTAGAATAAAACTAAACTAGACACGATAAGCCTTCGCCAAGCACCTGAGCGAAGCTCCTCAATCTGAAATATTCAACAGTAAGGGTGAGCTTCTCAAATATACATTTGGTTATACATTCATAACAATCAATTCACGAAATCATAAGCATCACCCAATAATTAACATATTTCATAGTTTACAAAACCTTTACAAATCATATATCCATGACATATTGCTTTTCATATTTACAAATACCCATCAACATCATCAACCATATATCAATCACACGTGCATACAAACAATCAAATATAACATTGGAAAAATCATCCATTCATGTTATATTCGAGTAATGCAACACACCCATGCATGTGGTACCACTACACCGCCCCATTATATCGCGGGTCACGGATAACTCACCGTTCCATTATATCGCGGACACGGCTACCACCTCAACGTTCCATTAAATCGCGGACACGTATATTGGCCACCATGTTAATTCCACACAATGGGAATTAACAAATGCAACATGATATGTAAGTATGTAACACTCAGCATACTATGAACATCATTCAACATATCATGCACATCAACAATATCAAACATAACAGGATATGAATAGTATGTAACCACTCAGCATACTATTTAAACATCAATCATATCAAGTTACAAATAGCATGTAATCACTCAGCATACTATTCAAACATCAACCAATCACATCAATTATATCATAACTCATGCTCGAGAACATATCTAAAAGCATGGCAATAAAAATCCAACATCGAAACACTGAAATCAAAATTCAGAAAATTCAGAAATTCAACACAGTAGCATCAACACGGGTGCCCGTGTTAAACAACACGGCCGTGTTGAAATATGCCCAGAAAACGCATTTTTTTAACAAAACAGGGGATCAACACGGGTGCCCGTGTTAAACAACACGGCCCGTGTTGAATTGTGTCTGGAAAACACAATTTTTGGCAACACAGTGCATCAACACGGGTGCCCGTGTTAAACAACACGGCCGTGTTGATGAGCGCGGGTCAGATTTTTCTGAACCTGCAGTGGCTCACAACAGCCGTCCAAACGCGGAAAAATGTCGGCCAAAACGCGTATTTCAGTACCTAACGCATCGAGCTTGTACGATCCACAACAATACCACAATATCCAATTTACTAATAATCATTATAATAACCTTAACCGGGGATTAACCGTAACTTTGGGGAATTCTACCGACACTGAGGTCGTCCCTACAATTTCCAAGGTAAATTCACGATCATTAGACATACGCCCAATTCACCATTTGGGACCTAAATTCTTAATCGATTCATGAGAATTGGGAATCCTAATCCTTTTCTAACAAAGTTCAGTCCTACGGTTATCGATCCCTAGAAACATCTAACAATTGGGATTTTCCTACCATTACCCGAATCAACCGTACATAAACCCATAAACAAAGGTAAATCGAGTATAAACCCCCCTTACCTTATCAATTAGCAGCTTTGAATTCTTGAGCGAAGTTCTCCGTTCTTCGTTCCTCGTACCTTCAGAGCTCTATTTCCCCAATTCTAACTTCTGTTTATCGTGAAAACCAAAATGAGGAATAACTTGAGTTCCAACACATAACTTTACTTCTTTTTCACCCCCACTCTTTACTAACAGCATCTAAGCCCAAAACATAAAAATCCCTATATTTCTTATTTCTTCGAATATTCCAAATAAATAATTCTTTTTATTTTATTAATTCTAATAAAATAAATTCCCAAATTTAAATAATTCAATTAATTGAAAACGGGGTGTTACATAAACAATTTCAATATTTTTCTTCTTCTCCATCACCAAATATTAGGTAACTTTTTCACTAAGAAAATACGTTAAAAGACTATTGATTAATGACAAATATTGTATATATATAGTTAATAAGTGATATTATATAATAAAGCTTAATACAATTTTTAGTCACCATATTTACAGTGTAATATGGAATAATATATGTGATTTTTTCGATATTTTTCTTCTTCTACATCACAAAATTTTACGTTACTTCATAGCTAAGACACTAAGTTAAAAGACTATTATTAATGATACATATTTCATATACACAGGTAATATTTAAAATATTATAATGAGGATCGAAAGTATATTTATTCTCCATATTCATATTGTATTATGAAATTATAAATGTAAATAGTTTTGAATATTTGACTTCTTCTACACCATCAAATTTTAGTGTACTTCATCACTAAGAAACTAAGTTAAAAGACTATTAAATAATGACACATATTTCATATACGTTCGTAATAATTAAAACTATATAATGAGGCTAGATAGTAAATTTACTCACCATATTCACATTGTATTATGGTATTATAGATGTAAACAATTTCAATATTTTACTTCTTCTCCATCACAAAATTTTAGGTAACTTCATCACTAAGCAAATACGTTAAAAGACTATTGATTAATGACAGATATTGTATATATATAGTTAATAAGTGATATTGTATAATAAAGCTTAATTCAATTCTTAGTCACCAAATTTACAGTGTAATATGGAATACTATATGTGATTTTTTCGATATTTTACTTCTTCTACATCACAAAATTTTAGGTTACTTCATAGCTAAGACATTAAGTTAAAAGACTAATATTAATGATACAGATTTCATATACACAGGTAATATTTAAAATTTTATAATGAGGATAGATAGTATATTTATTCTCCATATTCATATTGTGTTATGAAATTATAACTGTAAATAGTTTTGAATATTTTACTTCTTCTACACCATCAAATTTTAGTGTACTTCATCACTAAGAAACTAAGTTAAAAGACTATTAAATAATGACACATATTTAATATACGTTCATAATAATTAAAACTATATAATGAGGGTAGATAGTATATTTATTCACCATATTCACATTGTATTATGGTATAATAGATGTAAACAATTTCAATATTTTTCTTCTTCTCCATCACCAAATTTTAGGTAACTTTTTCACTAAGAAAATACGTTAAAAGACTATTGATTAATGACAAATATTGTATATATATAGTTAATAAGTGATATTATATAATAAAGCTTAATACAATTTTTAGTCACCATATTTACAGTGTAATATGGAATAATATATGTGATTTTTTCGATATTTTTCTTCTTCTACATCACAAAATTTTACGTTACTTCATAGCTAAGACACTAAGTTAAAAGACTATTATTAATGATACATATTTCATATACACAGGTAATATTTAAAATATTATAATGAGGATCGATAGTATATTTATTCTCCATATTCATATTGTATTATGGAATTATAGATGTAAATAGTTTTGAATATTTTACTTCTTCTACATCATCAAGTTTTAGGTTACATCATCACTAAGAAACTAAGTTAAAAGACTATTAAATAATGACACATATTTCATATACGTTCGTAATAATTATAACTATATAATGAGGCTAGATAGTATATTTATTCACCATATTCACATTGTATTATGGTATAATAGATGTAAACAATTTCAATATTTTTCTTCTTCTCCATCACCAAATTTTAGGTAACTTCATCACTAAGCAAATACTTTAAAAGACTATTGATTAATGACACATATTGTATATATATAGTTAATAACTGATATTGTATAATAAAGCTTAATATAGTTTTTAGTCACCGTATTTACAGTGTAATATGGAATAATATTTTTGATTTTTTCAATAATTTTCTTCTTCTACATCACAAAATTTTAGGTTACTTCATAGCTAAGACACTGAGTTAAAAGACTATTATTAATGATACATATTTCATATACACAAGTAATAATTAAAATTATATAATGAGGATCGATAGTATATTTATTCTCCATATTCATATTGTATTATGGAATTATAGATGTAAATAGTTTTGAATATTTTACTTCTTCTACATCTTCGAATTTCAGGTTACATCATCACTAAGAAACTAAGTTAAAAGACTATTAAATAATGACACATATTTCATATACGTTCGTAATAATTAAAAATATATAATGAGGCTAGATAGTATATTTATTCACCATATTCACATTGTATTATGGTATAATAGATGTAAACAATTTCAATATTTTTCTTCTTCTCCATCACCAAATTTTAGGTAACTTCATCACTAAGAAAATACGTTAAAAGACTATTGATTAATGACAAATATTGTATATATATAGTTAATAAGTGATATTATATAATAAAGCTTAATATAGTTTTTAGTCACCATATTTACAATGTAATATGGAATAATATATGTGATTTTTTCAATATTTTTCTTCTTCTACATCACAAAATTTTAGGTTACTACATATCTAAGACACTAAGTTAAAAGACTATTATTAATGATACATATTTCATATACACAGGTAATATTTAAAATTTTATAATGAGGATCGATAGTATATTTATTCTCCATATTCATATTGTATTATGGAATTATAAATGTAAATAATTTTGAATATTTTACTTCTTCTACACCATCAAATTTTATGTTACATCATCACTAAGAAACTAAGTTAAAAGACTATTAAATAATGACACATATTTCATATACGTTCGTAATAATTAAAACTATATAATGAGGCTAGATAGTATATTTATTCAC
Organism: Vicia faba; assembly: GCA_948472305.1. NCBI lineage: Eukaryota > Viridiplantae > Streptophyta > Magnoliopsida > Fabales > Fabaceae > Vicia > Vicia faba. The sequence continues at coordinate 39,033 of CATIWC010003049.1, forward strand.
CATATTCACATTGTATTATGGTATAATAGATGTAAACAATTTAAATATTTTACTTCTTCTCCATCACAAAATTTTAGGTAACTTCATCAATAAGCAAATACGTTAAAAGACTATTGATTAATGACAAATATTGTATATATATAGTTAATAAGTGATATTGTATAATAAAGCTTAATACAGTTCTTAGTCACCATATTTACAGTGTAATATGGAATACTATATGTGATTTTTTCGATATTTTACTTCTTCTACATCACAAAATTTTAGGTTACTTCATAGCTAAGACATTAAGTTAAAAGACTAATATTAATGATACAGATTTCATATACACAGGTAATATTTAAAATTTTATAATGAGGATCGATAGTATATTTATTCTCCATATTCATATTGTGTTATGAAATTATAACTGTAAATAGTTTTGAATATTTTACTTCTTCTACACCATCAAATTTTAGTGTACTTCATCACTAAGAAACTAAGTTAAAAGACTATTAAATAATGACAAATATTTAATATACGTTCGTAATAATGAAAACTATATAATGAGGGTAGATAGTATATTTATTCACCATATTCACATTGTATTATGGTATAATAGATGTAAACAATTTCAATATTTTTCTTCTTCTCCATCACCAAATTTTAGGTAACTTTTTCACTAAGAAAATACGTTAAAAGACTATTGATTAATGACAAATATTGTATATATATAGTTAATAAGTGATATTATATAATAAAGCTTAATACAATTTTTAGTCACCATATTTACAGTGTAATATGGAATAATATATGTGATTTTTTTAATATTTTTCTTCTTCTACATCACAAAATTTTACGTTACTTCATAGCTAAGACACTAAGTTAAAAGACTATTATTAATGATACATATTTCATATACACAGGTAATATTTAAAATTTTATAATGAGGATCGATAGTATATTTATTCTCCATATTCATATTGTATTATGAAATTATAAATGTAAATAGTTTTAATTATTTGACTTCTTCTACACCATCAAATTTTAGTGTACTTCATCACTAAGAAACTAAGTTAAAAGACTATTAAATAATGACACATATTTCATATACGTTCGTAATAATTAAAACTATATAATGAGGCTAGAGAGTATATTTATTCACCATATTCACATTGTATTATGGTATAATAGATGTAAACAATTTCAATATTTTTCTTCTTCTCCATCACCAAATTTTAGGTAACTTCATCACTAAGCAAATACTTTAAAAGACTATTGATTAATGACAAATATTGTATATATAAAGTTAATAAGTGATATTATATAATAAAGCTTAATACAGTTCTTAGTCACCATATTTACAGTGTAATATGGAATAATATATGTGATTTTTTCGATATTTTTCTTCTTCTACATCACAAAATTTTAGGTTACTTCAAAGCTAAGACACTAAGTTAAAAGACTATTATTAATGATACATATTTCATATACAAAGGTAATATTTAAAATTTTATAATGAGGATCGATAGTATATTTATTCTCCATATTCATATTGTATTATGGAATTATAGATGTAAATAGTTTTGAATATTTTACTTCTTCTACATCATCAAATTTTAGGTTACATCATCACTAAGAAACTAAGTTAAAAGACTATTAAATAGTGACACATATTTCATATACGTTCGTAATAATTAAAACTATATAATGAGGCTAGATAGTATATTTATTCACCATATTCACATTGTATTATGGTATAATAGATGTAAACAATTTCAATATTTTTCTTCTTCTCCATCACCAAATTTTAGGTAACTTCATCACTAAGCAAATACTTTAAAAGACTATTGATTAATGACAAATATTGTATATATATAGCTAATAAGTGATATTGTATAATAAAGCTTAATATAGTTTTTAGTCACCGTATTTACAGTGTAATATGGAATAATATTTTTGATTTTTTCAATAATTTTCTTCTTCTACATAACAAAATTTTAGGTTACTTCATAGCTAAGACACTGAGTTAAAAGACTATTATTAATGATACATATTTCATATACACAAGTAATAGTTAAAATTATATAATGAGGATCGATAGTATATTTATTCTCCATATTCATATTGTATTATGGAATTATAGATGTAAATAGTTTTGAATATTTTACTTCTTCTACATCTTCAAATTTCAGGTTACATCATCACTAAGAAACTAAGTTAAAAGACTATTAAATAATGACACATATTTCATATACGTTCGTAATAATTAAAACTATATAATGAGGCTAGATAGTATATTTATTCACAATATTCACATTGTATTATGGTATAATAGATGTAAACAATTTCAATATTTTTCTTCTTCTCCATCACCAAATTTTAGGTAACTTCATCACTAAGAAAATACGTTGAAAGACAATTGATTAATGACAAATATTGTATATATATAGTTAATAAGTGATATTATATAATAAAGCTTAATATAGTTTTTAGTCACCATATTTACAATGTAATATGGAATAATATATGTGATTTTTTCAATATTTTTCTTCTTCTACATCACAAAATCTTAGGTTACTACATATCTAAGACACTAAGTTAAAAGACTATTACTAATGATACATATTTCATATACACAGGTAATATTTAAAATTTTATAATGAGGATCGATAGTATATTTATTCTCCATATTCATATTGTATTATGGAATTATAAATGTAAATAATTTTGAATATTTTACTTCTTCTACACCATCAAATTTTATGTTACATCATCACTAAGAAACTAAGTTAAAAGACTATTAAATAATGACACATATTTCATATACGTTCGTAATAATTAAAACTATATAATGAGGCTAGATAGTATATTCATTCACCATATTCACATTTTATTATGGTATAATAGATGTAAACAATTTCAATATTTTACTTCTTCTCCATCACAAAATTTTAGGTAACTTCATCACTAAGCAAATACGTTAAAAGACTATTGATTAATGACAAATATTGTATATATATAGTTAATAAGTGATATTGTATAATAAAGCTTAATACAGTTCTTAGTCACCATATTTACAGTGTAATATGGAATACTATATGTGATTTTTTCGATATTTTTCTTCTTCTACATCACAAAATTTTAGGTTACTTCAAAGCTAAGACACTAAGTTAAAAGACTATTATTAATGATACATATTTCATATACACAGGTAATATTTAAAATTTTATAATGAGGATCGATAGTATATTTATTCTCCATATTCATATTGTATTATGAAATTATAAATGTAAATAGTTTTGAATATTTTACTTCTTCTACACCATCAAATTTTAGTGTACTTCATCACTAAGAAACTAAGTTAAAAGACTATTAAATAATGACACATATTTCATATACGTTCGTAATAATTAAAACTATATAATGAGGCTAGATAGTATATATATTCACCATATTCACATTGTATTATTGTATAATAGATGTAAACAATTTCAATATTTTACTTCTTCTCCATCACCAAATTTTAGGTAACTTTATAACTAAGCAAATACGTTAAAAGACTATTGATTAATGACAAATATTGTATATATATAGTTAATAAGTGATATTATATAATAAAGCTTAATACAATTTTTAGTCACCATATTTACAGTGTAATATGGAATAATATATGTGATTTTTTTAATATTTTTCTTCTTCTACATCACAAAATTTTACGTTACTTCATAGCTAAGACACTAAGTTAAAAGACTATTATTAATGAAACATATTTCATATACAAAGGTAATATTTAAAATTTTATAATGAGGATCGATAGTATATTTATTCTCCATATTCCTATTGTATTATGAAATTATAAATGTAAATAGTTTTGAATATTTTACTTCTTCTACACCATCAAATTTTAGTGTACTTCATCACTAAGAAACTAAGTTAAAAGACTATTAAATAATAACACATATTTAATATACGTTCGTAATAATTAAAACTATATAATGAGGGTAGATAGTATATTTATTCACCATATTCACATTGTATTATGGTATAATAGATGTAAACAATTTCAATATTTTTCTTCTTCTCCATCACCAAATTTTAGATAACTTTTTCACTAAGCAAATACGTTAAAAGACTATTGATTAATGACAAATATTGTATATATATAGTTAATAAGTGATATTATATAATAAAGCTTAATACAATTTTTAGTCACCATATTTACAGTGTAATATGGAATAATATATGTGATTTTTTCGATATTTTTCTTCTACATCACAAAATTTTAGGTTACTTCAAAGCTAAGACACTAAGTTAAAAGTCTATTATTAATGATGCATATTTCATATACAAAGGTAATATTTAAAATTTTATAATGAGGATCGATAGTATATTTATTCTCCATATTCATATTGTATTATGGAATTATAGATGTAAATAGTTTTGAATATTTTACTTCTTCTACATCATCAAATTTTAGGTTACATCATCACTAAGAAACTAAGTTAAAAGACTATTAAATAATGACACATATTTCATATACGTTCGTAATAATTAAAACTATATAATGAGGCAAGATAGTATATTTATTCACCATATTCACATTGTATTATGGTATAATAGATGTAAACAATTTCAATATTTTTCTACTTCTCCATCACCAAATTTTAGGTAACTTCATCACTAAGCAAATACTTTAAAAGACTATTGATTAATGACAAATATTGTATATATATAGCTAATAAGTGATATTGTATAATAAAGCTTAATATAGTTTTTAGTCACCGTATTTACAGTGTAATATGGAATAATATTTTTGATTTTTTCAATAATTTTCTTCTTCTACATCACAAAATTTTAGGTTACTTCATAGCTAAGACACTGAGTTAAAAGACTATTATTAATGATACATATTTCTTATACACAAGTAATAATTAAAATTATATAATGAGGATCGATAGTATATTTATTCTCCATATTCATATTGTATTATGGAATTATAGATGTAAATAGTTTTGAATATTTTACTTCTTTTACATCCTCAAATTTCAGGTTACATCATCACTAAGAAACTAAGTTAAAAGACTATTAAATAGTGACACATATTTCATATACGTTCGTAATAATTAAAACTATATAATGAGGCTAGATAGTATATTTATTCACCATATTCACATTGTATTATGGTATAATAGATGTAAACAATTTCAATATTTTACTTCTTCTCCATCACAAAATTTTAGGTAACTTCATCACTAAGCAAATACGTTAAAAGACTATGTATTAATGACAAATATTGTATATATATAGTTAATAAGTGATATTATATAATAAAGCTTAATATAGTTTTTAGTCACCATATTTACAATGTAATATGGAATAATATATGTGATTTTTTCAATATTTTTCTTCTTCTACATCACAAAATTTTAGGTTACTACATATCTAAGACACTAAGTTAAAAGACTATTATTAATGATACATATTTCATATACACAGGTAATATTTAAAATTTTATAATGAGGATCGATAGTATATTTATTCTCCATATTCATATTGTATTATGGAATTATAAATGTAAATAATTTTGAATATTTTACTTCTTCTACACCATCAAATTTTATGTTACATCATCACTAAGAAACTAAGTTAAAAGACTATTAAATAATGACACATATTTCATATACGTTCGTAATAATTAAAACTATATAATGAGGCTAGATAGTATATTTATTCACCATATTCACATTGTATTATGGTATAATAGATGTAAACAATTTCAATATTTTACTTCTTCTCCATCACAAAATTTTAGGTAACTTCATCACTAAGCAAATACGTTAAAAGACTATTGATTAATGACAAATATTGTATATATATAGTTAATAAGTGATATTGTATAATAAAGCTTAATACAGTTCTTAGTCACCATATTTGCAGTGTAATATGGAATAATATATGTGATTTTTTCGATATTTTTCTTCTTCTACATCACAAAATTTTAGGTTACTTCAAAGCTAAGACACTAAGTTAAAAGACTATTATTAATGATACATATTTCATATACACAGGTAATATTTAAAATTTTATAATGAGGATCGATAGTATATTTATTCTCCATATTCATATTGTATTATGAAATTATAAATGTAAATAGTTTTGAATATTTTACTTCTTTTACACCATCAAATTTTAGTGTACTTCATCACTAAGAAACTAAGTTAAAAGACTATTAAATAATGACACATATTTCATATACGTTCGTAATAATTAAAACTATATAATGAGGCTAGATAGTATATATATTCACCATATTCACATTGTATTATTGTATAATAGATGTAAACAATTTCAATATTTTACTTCTTGTCCATCACCAAATTTTAGGTAACTTCATAACTAAGCAAATACGTTAAAAGACTATTGATTAATGACAAATATTGTATATATATAGTTAATAAGTGATATTATATAATAAAGCTTAATATAGTTTTTAGTCACCATATTTACAGTGTAATATGGAATAATATATGTGATTTTTTTCAATATTTTTCTTCTTCTACATCACAAAATTTTAGGTTACTTCATAGCTAAGACATTAAGTTAAAAGACTAATATTAATGATACAGATTTCATATACACAGGTAATATTTAAAATTTTATAATGAGGATCGATAGTATATTTATTCTCCATATTCATATTGTGTTATGAAATTATAAATGTAAATAGTTTTGAATATTTTACTTCTTCTACACCATCAAATTTTAGTGTACTTCATCATTAAGAAACTAATTTAAAAGACTATTAAATAATGACACATATTTAATATACGTTCGTAATAATTAAAACTATATAATTAGGGTAGATAGTATATTTATTCACCATATTCACATTGTATTATGGTATAATAGATGTAAACAATTTCAATATTTTTCTTCTTTTCCATCACCAAATTTTAGGTAACTTCATCACTAAGAAAATACGTTAAAAGACTATTGATTAATGACAAATATTGTATATATATAGTTAATAAGTGATATTATATAATAAAGCTTAATACAATTTTTAGTCACCATATTTACAGTGTAATATGGAATAATATATGTGATTTTTTAAATATTTTTCTTCTTCTACATCACAAAATTTAACGTTACTTCATAGCTAAGACACTAAGTTAAAAGACTATTATTAATGAAACATATTTCATATACAAAGGTAACATTTAAAATTTTATAATGAGGATCGATAGTATATTTATTCTCCATATTCCTATTGTATTATGAAATTATAAATGTAAATAGTTTTGAATATTTTACTTCTTCTACACCATCAAATTTTAGTGTACTTCATCACTAAGAAACTAAGTTAAAAGACTATTAAATAATGACACATATTTAATATACGTTCGTAATAATTAAAACTATATAATGAGGGTAGATAGTATATTTATTCACCATATTCACATTGTATTATGGTATAATAGATGTAAACAATTTCAATATTTTTCTTCTTCTCCATCACCAAATTTTAGGTAACTTTTTCACTAAGCAAATACGTTAAAAGACTATTGATTAATGACAAATATTGTATATATATAGTTAATAAGTGATATTATATAATAAAGCTTAATACAATTTTTAGTCACCATATTTACAGTGTAATATGGAATAATATATGTGATTTTTTCGATATTTTTCTTCTACATCACAAAATTTTAGGTTACTTCAAAGCTAAGATACTAAGTTAAAAGTCTATTATTAATGATACATATTTCATATACAAAGGTAATATTTAAAATTTTATAATGAGAATCGATAGTATATTTATTCTCCATATTCATATTGTATTATGGAATTATAGATGTAAATAGTTTTGAATATTTTACTTCTTCTACATCATCAAATTTTAGGTTACATCATCACTAAGAAACTAAGTTAAAAGACTATTAAATAAAGATACATATTTCATATACGTTCGTAATAATTAAAACTATATAATGAGGCAAGATAGTATATTTATTCACCATATTCACATTGTATTATGGTATAATAGATGTAAACAATTTCAATATTTTTCTTCTTCTCCATCACCAAATTTTAGGTAACTTCATCACTAAGAAAATACGTTAAAAGACTATTGATTAATGACAAATATTGTATATATATAGTTAATAAGTGATATTATATAATAAAGCTTAATATAGTTTTTAGTCACCATATTTACAATGTAATATGGAATAATATATGTGATTTTTTCAATATTTTTCTTCTTCTACATCACAAAATTTTAGGTTACTACATATCTAAGACACTAAGTTAAAAGACTATTATTAATGATACATATTTCATATACACAGGTAATATTTAAAATTTTATAATGAGGATCGATAGTATATTTATTATCCATATTCATATTGTATTATGGAATTTTAAATGTAAATAATTTTGAATATTTTACTTCTTCTACACCATCAAATTTTATGTTACATCATCACTAAGAAACTAAGTTAAAAGACTATTAAATAATGACACATATTTCATATACGTTCGTAATAATTAACACTATATAATGAGGCTAGATAGTATATTTATTCAACATATTCACATTGTATTATGGTATAATAGATGTAAACAATTTCAATATTTTACTTCTTCTCCATCACAAAATTTTAGGTAACTTCATCACTAAGCAAATACGTTAAAAGACTATTGATTAATGACAAATATTGTATATATATAGTTAATAAGTGATATTGTATAATAAAGCTTAATACAGTTCTTAGTCACCATATTTACAGTGTAATATGGAATACTATATGTGATTTTTTCGATATTTTTCTTCTTCTACATCACAAAATTTTAGGTTACTTCAAAGCTAAGACACTAAGTTAAAAGACTATTATTAATGATACATATTTCATATACACAGGTAATATTTAAAATTTTATAATGAGGATCGATAGTATATTTATTCTCCATATTCATATTGTATTATGAAATTATAAATGTAAATAGTTTTGAATATTTTACTTCTTCTACACCATCAAATTTTAGTGTACTTCATCACTAAGAAACTAAGTTAAAAGACTATTAAATAATGACACATATTTCATATACGTTCGTAATAATTAAAACTATATAATGAGGCTAGATAGTATATTTATTCACCATATTCACATTGTATTATGGTATAATAGATGTAAACAATTTCAATATTTTACTTCTTCGCCATCACCAAATTTTAGGTAACTTCATCACTAAGCAAATACGTTAAAAGACTATTGATTAATGACAAATATTGTATATATATATATAGTTAATAAGTGATATTGTATAATAAAGCTTAATACAGTTCTTAGTCACCATATTTACAGTGTAATATGGAATACTATATGTGATTTTTTCGATATTTTACTTCTTCTACATCACAAAATTTTAGGTTACTTCATAGCTAAGACATTAAGTTAAAAGACTAATATTAATGATACAGATTTCATATACACAGGTAATATTTAAAATTTTATAATGAGGATCGATAGTATATTTATTCTCCATATTCATATTGTGTTATGAAATTATAACTGTAAATAGTTTTGAAAATTTTACTTCTTCTACACCATCAAATTTTAGTGTACTTCATCACTAAGAAACTAAGTTAAAAGACTATTAAATAATGACACATATTTCATATACGTTCGTAATAATTAAAACTATATAATGAGGCTAGATAGTATATTTATTCACCATATTCACATTGTATTATGGTATAATAGATGTAAACAATTTCAATATTTTACTTCTTCTCCATCACAAAATTTTAGGTAACTTCATCACTAAGCAAATACGTTAAAAGACTATTGATTAATGACAAATATTGTATATATATATAGTTAATAAGTGATATTGTATAATAAAGCTTAATACAGTTCTTAGTCACCATATTTACAGTGTAATATGGAATACTATATGTGATTTTTTCGATATTTTACTTCTTCTACATCACAAAATTTTAGGTTACTTCATAGCTAAGACATTAAGTTAAAAGACTAATATTAATGATACAGATTTTCATATACACAGGTAATATTTAAAATTTTATAATGAGGATCGATAGTATATTTATTCTCCATATTCATATTGTGTTATGAAATTATAACTGTAAATAGTTTTGAAAATTTTACTTCTTCTACACCATCAAATTTTAGTGTACTTCATCACTAAGAAACTAAGTTAAAAGACTATTAAATAATGACACATATTTCATATACGTTCGTAATAATTAAAACTATATAATGAGGCTAGATAGTATATTTATTCACAATATTCACATTGTATTATGGTATAATAGATGTAAACAATTTCAATATTTTTCTTCTTCTCCATCACCAAATTTTAGGTAACTTCATCACTAAGAAAATACGTTAAAAGACTATTGATTAATGACAAATATTGTATATATATAGTTAATAAGTGATATTATATAATAAAGCTTAATATAGTTTTTAGTCACCATATTTACAATGTAATATGGGAATAATATATGTGATTTTTTCAATATTTTTCTTCTTCTACATCACAAAATTTTAGGTTACTACATATCTAAGACACTAAGTTAAAAGACTATTATTAATGATACATATTTCATATACACAGGTAATATTTAAAATTTTATAATGAGGATCGATAGTATATTTATTCTCCATATTCATATTGTATTATGGAATTATAAATGTAAATAATTTTGAATATTTTACTTCTTCTACACCATCAAATTTTATGTTACATCATCACTAAGAAACTAAGTTAAAAGACTATTAAATAATGACACATATTTCATATACGTTCGTAATAATTAAAACTATATAAATGAGGCTAGATAGTATATTTATTCAACATATTCACATTGTATTATGGTATAATAGATGTAAACAATTTCAATATTTTACTTCTTCTCCATCACAAAATTTTAGGTAACTTCATCACTAAGCAAATACGTTAAAAGACTATTGATTAATGACAAATATTGTATATATATAGTTAATAAGTGATATTGTATAATAAAGCTTAATACAATTCTTAGTCACCATATTTACAGTGTAATATGGAATACTGTATGTGATTTTTTCGATATTTTTCTTCTTCTACATCACAAAATTTTAGGTTACTTCAAAGCTAAGACACTAAGTTAAAAGACTATTATTAATGATACATATTTCATATACACAGGTAATATTTAAAATTTTATAATGAGGATCGATAGTATATTTATTCTCCATATTCATATTGTATTATGAAATTATAAATGTAAATAGTTTTGAATATTTTACTTCTTCTACACCATCAAATTTTAGTGTACTTCATCACTAAGAAACTAAGTTAAAAGACTATTAAATAATGACACATATTTCATATACGTTCGTAATAATTAAAACTATATAATGAGGCTAGATAGTATATTTATTCACCATATTCACATTGTATTATGGTATAATAGATGTAAACAATTTCAATATTTTACTTCTTCGCCATCACCAAAATTTTAGGTAACTTCATCACTAAGCAAATACGTTAAAAGACTATTGATTAATGACAAATATTGTATATATATATAGTTAATAAGTAATATTGTATAATAAAGATTAATACAATTTTTAGTCACCGTATTTACAGTGTAATATGGAAAAATATATGTGATTTTTACAATATTTTTCTTCTTCTACATCACAAAATTTTAGGTTACTTCAAAGCTAAGACACTAAGTTAAAAGACTATTATTAATGATACATATTTCATATACACAGGTAAATATTTAAAATTTTATAATGAGGATCGATAGTATATTTATTCTCCATATTCATATTGTATTATGAAATTAAATGTAAATAATTTTGAATATTTTTACTTCTTCTACACCATCAAATTTTAGTGTACTTCATCACTAAGAAACTAAGTTAAAAGACTATTAAATAATGACACATATTTAATATACGTTCGTAATAATTAAAACAATATAATGAGGGTAGATAGTATATTTATTCACCATATTCACATTGTATTATGGTATAATAGATGTAAACAATTTCAATATCTTTCTTCTTCTCCATCACCAAATTTTAGGTAACATCATCACTAAGCAAATACGTTAAAAGACTATTGATTAATGACAAATATTGTATATATATAGTTAATAAGTGATATTATATAATAAAGCATAATAAAGTTTTTAGTCACCATATTTACAGTGTAATATGGAAAAATATATGTGATTTTTTCAATATTTTTTCTTCTTCTACATCACAAAATTTTAGGTTACTTCAAAGCTAAGACACTAAGTTAAAAGGACTATTATTAATGATACATATTTCATATACACAGGTAATATTTAAAATTTTATAATGAGGATCGATAGTGTATTTATTCTCCATATTCATATTGTATTATGGAAATTATAAATGTAAATAATTTTGAATATTTTACTTCTTCTACACCATCAAATTTTAGTGTACTTCATCACTAGGAAACTAAGTTAAAAGACTATTAAATAATGACACATATTTAATATACGTTCGTAATAATTAACAACTATATAATGAGGGTAGATAGTATATTTATTCACCATATTCACATTGTATTATGTTATAATAGATGTAAACAATTTCAATATTTTTCTTCTTTTCCATCACCAAATTTTAGGTAACTTCTTTACTAAGAAAATTACGTTAAAAGACTATTGATTAATGACAAATATTGTATATATATGGTTAATAAGTGATATTATATAATAAAGCTTAATACAATTTTTAGTCACCATATTTACTGTGTAATATGGAATAATATATGTGATTTTTTCAATATTTTTCTTCTTCTACATCACAAAATTTTAGGTTACTTCATAGCTAAGACACTAAGTTAAAAGACTATTATTAATGATACATATTTCATATACACAGGTAATATTTAAAATTTTATAATGAGGATCGATAGTATATTTATTCTCCATATTCATATTGTATTATGAAATTATAAATGTAAATAGTTTTGAATATTTTACTTCTTCTACACCATCAAATTATAGTGTACTTCATCACTAAGAAACTAAGTTAAAAGACTATTAAATAATGACACATATTTCATATACGTTCGTAATAATTAAAACTATATAATGAGGCTAGATAGTATATTTATTCACCATATTCACATTGTATTATGGTATAATAGATGTAAACAATTTCAATATTTTTCTTCTTCTCCATCACCAAATTTTAGGTAACTTCATCACTAAGCAAATACGTTAAAAGACTAACGATTAACGACAAATATTGTATATATATAGTTAATAAGTGATATTGTATAATAAAGCTTAATATAGTTTTTTAGTAACCGTATTTATAGTGTAATATGGAATAATATTTTGATTTTTTCAATATTTTTCTTCTTCTACATCACAAAATTTTAGGTTACTTCATAGCTAAGACACTAAGTTAAAATACTATTATTAATGATACATATTTCATATACACAGGTAATATTTAAAATTTTATAATGAGGATCGATAGTATATTTATTCTCCATATTCATAATGTATTATGGAATTATAAATGTAAATAGTTTTGAATATTTTACTTCTTCTACACCATCAAATTATAGTGTACTTCATCACTAAGAAACTAAGTTAAAAGACTATTAAATAATGACACATATTTCATATACGTTCGTAATAATTAAAACTATATAATGAGGCTAGAGAGTATATTTATTCACCATATTCACATTGTATTATGGTATAATAGATGTAAACAATTTCAATATTTATATTCTTCTCCATCACCAAATTTTTAGGTAACTTCATCACTAAGCAAATACTTTAAAAGACTATTGATTAATGACAAATATTGTATATATAAAGTTAATAAGTGATATTATATAATAAAGCTTAATACAGTTCTTAGTCACCATATTTACAGTGTAATATGGAATAATATATGTGATTTTTTCAATATTATTCTTCTTCTACATCACAAAATTTTAGGTTACTACATAGCTAAGACACTGAGTTAAAAGACTATTATTAATGAGACATATTTCATATACACAGGTAATATTTAAAATTTTATAATGAGGATCGATAGTATATTTATTCTCCATATTCATATTGTATTATGGAAATTATAAATGTAAATAGTTTTGAAAATTTGACTTCTTCTACACCATCAAATTTTAGTGTACTTCATCACTAAGAAACTAAGTTTAAAAGACTATTAAATAATGACACATATTTCATATACGTTCGTAATAATTAAAACTATATAATGAGGCTAGATAGTATATTTATTCACCATATTCACATTGTATTATGGTATAATAGATGTAAACAATTTCAATATTTTTCTTCTTCTCCATCACCAAATTTTAGGTAACTTCATTACTAAGCAAATACTTTAAAAGACTATTGATTAATGACAAATATTGTATATATAAAGTTAATAAGTGATATTATATAATAAAGCTTATACAGTTCTTAGTCACCATATTTACAGTGTAATATGGAATAATATATGTGATTTTTTTAATATTTTTCTTCTTCTACATCACAAAATTTTACGTTACTTCATAGCTAAGACACTAAGTTAAAAGACTATTATTAATGATACAAATTTCATATACACAAGTAATAATTAAAATTATATAATGAGGATCGATAATATATTTATTCTCCATATTCATATTGTATTATGGAATTATAGATGTAAATAGTTTTGAATATTTTACTTCTTCTACATCTTCAAATTTCAGGTTACATCATCACTAAGAAACTAAGTTAAAAGACTATTAAATAATGACACATATTTCATATACGTTCGTAATAATTAAAAACTATATAATGAGGCTAGATAGTATATTTATTCACCATATTCACATTGTATTATGGTATAATAGATGTAAACAATTTCAATATTTTTCTTCTTCTCCATCACCAAATTTTAGGTAACTTCATCACTAAGAAAATACGTTAAAAGACTATTGATTAATGACAAATATTGTATATATATAGTTAATAAGTGATATTATATAATAAAGCTTAATATAGATTACAGTCACCATATTTACAATGTAATATGGAATAATATATGTGATTTTTTCAATATTTTTCTTCTTCTACATCACAAAATTTTAGGTTACTACATATCTAAGACACTAAGTGAAAAGACTATTATTAATGATACATATTTCATATACACAGGTAATATTTAAAATTTTATAATGAGGATCGATAGTATATTTATTCTCCATATTCATATTGTATTATGGAATTATAAATATAAATAATTTTGAATATTTTACTTCTTCTACACCATCAAATTTTATGTTACATCATCACTAAGAAACTAAGTTTAAAAGGGACTATTAAATAATGACACATATTTCATATACGTTCGTAATAATTAAAACTATATAATGAGGCTAGATAGTATATTTACTCACCATATTCACATTGTATTATGGTATAATAGATGTAAACAATTTCAATATTTTACTTCTTCTCCATCACAAAATTTTAGGTAACATCATCACTAAGCAAATACGTTAAAAGACTATTGATTAATGACAAATATTTGTAGATATATAGTTAATAAGTGATATTGTATAATAAAGCTTAATTCAATTCTTAGTCACCAAATTTACAGTGTAATATGGAATACTATATGTGATTTTTTCGATATTTTACTTCTTCTACATCACAAATTTTAGGTTACTTCATAGCTAAGACATTAAGTTAAAAGACTAATATTAATGATACAGATTTCATATACACAGGTAATATTTAAAATTTTATAATGAGGATCGATAGTATATTTATTCTCCATATTCATATTTGTGTATGAAATTATAACTGTAAATAGTTTTGAATATTTTTACTTCTTCTACACCATCAAATTTTAGTGTACTTCATCACTAAGAAACTAAGTTAAAAGGACTATTAAATAATGACACATATTTAATATACGTTCATAATAATTAAAACTATATAATGAGGGTAGATAGTATATTTATTCACCATATTCACATTGTATTATGGTATAATAGATGTAAACAATTTCAATATTTTTCTTCTTCTCCATCACCAAATATTAGGTTACTTTTTAACTAAGAAAATACGTTAAAAGACTATTGATTAATGACAAATATTGTATATAATATAGTTAATAGTGATATTATATAATAAAGCTTAATACAATTTTTAGTCACCATATTTACAGTGTAATATGGAATAATATATGTGATTTTTTCGATATTTTTCTTCTTGTACATCACAAAATTTTACGTTACTCTCATAGCTAAGACACTAAGTTAAAAGACTATTATTAATGATACATATTTCATATACACAGGTAATATTTAAAATATTATAATGAGGATCGAAAGTATATTTATTCTCCATATTCATATTGTATTATGAAATTATAAATGTAAATAGTTTTGAATATTTGACTTCTTCTACACCATCAAATTTTAGTGTTACTTCATCACTAAGAAACTAAGTTAAAAGACTATTAAATAATGAACACATATTTCATATACGTTCGTAATAATTAAAACTATATAATGAGGCTAGACAGTAAATTACTCACCATATTCACATTGTATTATGGTATTATAGATGTAAACAATTTCAATATTTTACTTCTTCTCCATCACAAAATTTTAGGTAACTTCATCACTAAGCAAATACGTTAAAAGACTATTGATTAATGACAGATATTGTATATATATAGTTAATAAGTGATATTGTATAATAAAGCTTATTCAATTCTTAGTCACCAAATTTACAGTGTAATATGGAATACTATATGTGATTTTTTCGATATTTTACTTCTTCTACATCACAAAATTTTAGGTTACTTCATAGCTAAGACATTAAGTTAAAAGACTAATATTAATGATACAGATTTCATATACACAGGTAATATTTAAAATTTTATAATGAGGATCGATAGTATATTTATTCTCCATATTCATATTGTGTTATGAAATTATAACTGTAAATAGTTTTGAATATTTTACTTCTTCTACACCATCAAATTTAGTGTACTTCATCACTAAGAAACTAAGTTAAAAGACTATTAAATAATGACACATATTTAATATACGTTCATAATAATTAAAACTATATAATGAGGGTAGATAGTATATTTATTCACCATATTCACATTGTATTATGGTATAATAGATGTAAACAATTTCAATATTTTTCTTCTTCTCCATCACCAAATTTTAGGTAACTTTTTCACTACGAAAATACGTTAAAAGACTATTGATTAATGACAAATATTGTATATATATAGTTAATAAGTGATATTATATAATAAAGCTTAATACAATTTTTAGTCACCATATTTACAGTGTAATATGGAATAATATATGTGATTTTTTCGATATTTTTCTTCTTCTACATCACAAAATTTTACGTTACTTCATAGCTAAGACACTAAGTTAAA
>CATIWC010003050.1:0-106795 GCA_948472305.1 Vicia faba
GAAAAAAAATATTTAAATTGTTTACATCTATTATACCATAATACAATATGAATATGGTGAATAAATATACTATCGAGACTCATTATATAATTTGAAGTATTTCCAATGTACATGGAATATGTGTCATTAATTAATATTCTTTTAACTTAGTTTCTTAGTGATGAAGTAACCTAAAATTTTGTGAGGGAGAAGAAGAAAAATATTGAAATCATTTACATCTATGATACCATAATACAATATGAATATGGTGAATAAATATACTATTGAGACTTATTATATAATTTGAATTATTTCCAATGTACATGGAATATGTGTCACTAATTAATAGTCTTTTAACTTAGTTTCTTAGTGATAAAGTAACCTAAAATTTTGTGAGGGAGAAGAAGAAAAATATTGAAATCATTTACATCTATGATACTATAATACAATATGAATATGGTGAATATATATACTATCGAGACTCATTATATAATTTGAATTATTTCCAATGTACATGAAATATGTGTCATTAAATAATAGTCTTTAAACTTAGTTTCTTAGTAATGAAGTAACCTAAAATTTGGTGATGGAGAAGAGGAAAAATATTGAAATTGTTTACATCTATTATACCATAATACAATATGAATATGGTGAATATATATACTATCGAGACTCATTATATAATTTGAATTATTTCCAATTTACATGGAATATGTGTCATTAATTAATAGTCTTTTAACTTAGTTTTCTTAGTGATGAAGTAACCTAAAATTTGGTGATGGAGAAGAAGAAAAATATTGAAATCATTTACATCTATGATACCATAATACAATATGAATATGGTGAATATAATATACTATCGAGGCTCATTATATAATTTGAATTATTTCCAATGTACATGGAATATGTGTCATTAAATAATAGTCTTTCAACTTAGTGTCTTAGTGATGAAGTAACCTAAAATTTGGAGATGGAGAAAAAGAAAAATATTAAAATTATTTACATCTATTATACCATAATACAATATGAATATGGTGAATAAATATACTATTGAGACTCATATATAATTTGAATTATTTACAATGTACATGGAATATGTGTCATTAATTAATAGTCTTTTAACTTAGTTTCTTAGTAATAAAGTAACCAAAAATTTGGTGATGGAGAAGAAGAAAAATATTGAAATCATTTACATCTATGATACCATAATACAATATGAATATGGTGAATATATATACTATCGAGACTCATTATATAATTTTAATTATTTCCAATGTACATAGAATATGTGTCATTAAATAATAGTCTTTCAACTTAGTTTCTTAGTGATGAAGTAACCTAAAATTTGGAGATGGAGAAAAAGAAAAATATTGAAATTATTTACATCTATTATACCATAATACAATATGAATATGGTGAATAAATATACTATCGAGACTCATTATGTAATTTGAATTATTTCCAATGTACATGGAATATGTGTCACTAATTAATAGTCTTTTAACTTAGTTTCTTAGTGATGAAGTAACCTAAAATTTTGTGATACAGAAGATGAAAAATATTTAAATTGTTTACATCTATAATACCATAATACAATATAAATATGGTGAATAAATATACTATAGAGACTCATAATATAATTTGAATTATTACCAATGCATATAAAATATGTGTCATTAATTAATAGTCTTTTAACTTAGTTTCTTGGTGATGAAGTAACCTAAAATTTTGTGATGGAGAAGAAGAAAAATATTGAAATAGTTTACATCTATGATACCATAATACAATATGAATATGATGAATAAATATACTATCGAGACTCATCATATAATTTGAATTATTTCCAATGTATATGGAATATATTTCATTAATTAATAGTCTTTTAACTTAGTTTCTTAGTGATGAAGTAAGCTAAAATTTGGTGATGGAGAAGAAGAAAAATATTGAAATTGATTACATATATTATACCATAAGACAATATGAATATGGTGAATAAATATACTATCGAGACTCATTATATAATTTGAATTATTTCCAATGTACATGGAATATGTGTCATCAATTAATAGTCTTTTAACTTAGTTTCTTAGTGATGAAGTAACCTAAAATTTTGTGATGGAGAAGAAGAAAAATATTGAAATCATTTACATCTATGATACCATAATAAAATATGAATATGGTGAATATATATACTATCGGGCCAGATTATATAATTTAAAATTATTACCAATGTATATGAAATATGTGTCATTAACTAATAGTCTTTTAACTTTGTTTCTTGGTGAAGAAGTAACCTAAAATTTGGTGATAGAGAAGAAAAAAAATATTTAAATTGTTTACATCTATTATACCATAATACAATATGAATATGGCGAATGAATATACTATCGAGACTCATTATATAATTTGAATTATTTCCAATGTACATGGAATATGTGTCATTAATTAATATTCTTTTAACTTAGTTTCTTAGTGATGAAGTAACCTAAAATTTTGTGATGGAGAAGAAGAAAAATATTGAAATCATTTACATCTATGATACCAAAATACAATATGAATATGGTGAATAAATATACTATTGAGACTTATTATATAATTTGAATTATTTCCAATGTACATGGAATATGTGTCATTAATTAATAGTCTTTTAACTTAGTTTCTTAGTGATGAAGTAACCTAAAATTTTGTGAGGGAGAAGAAGAAAAATATTGAAATCATTTACATCTATGATACTATAATACAATATGAATATGGTGAATATATATACTATCGAGACTCATTATATAATTTGAATTATTTCTATTGTACATGACATATGTGTCATTAAATAATAGTCTTTAAACTTAGTTTCTTAGTAATGAAGTAACCTAAAATTTGGTGATGGAGAAGAGGAAAAATATTGAATTGTTTACATCTATTATACCATAATACAATATGAATATGGTGAATATATATACTATCGAGACTCATTATATAATTTGAAATATTTCCAATGTACATGGAATATGTGTCATTAATTAATAGTCTTTTAACTTAGTTTCTTAGTGATGAAGTAACCTAAAATTTGGTGATGGAGAAGAAGAAAAATATTGAAATCATTCACATCTATGATACCATAATACAATATGAATATGGTGAATATATATACTATCGAGGCTCATTATATAATTTGAATTATTTCCAATGTACATGGAATATGTGTCATTAAATAATAGTCTTTCAACTTAGTGTCTTAGTGATGAAGTAACCTAAAATTTGGAGATGGAGAAAAAGAAAAATATTGAAATTATTTACATCTATTATACCATAATACAATATGAATATGGTGAATAAATATACTATTGAGACTCATTATATAATTTGAATTATTTCCAATGTACATGGAATATGTATCACTAATTAATAGTCTTTTAACTTAGTTTCTTAGTGATGAACTAACCTAAAATTTTGTGATACAGAAGATGAAAAATATTTAAATTGTTTACATCTATAATACGATAATACAATATAAATATGGTGAATAAATATACTATCGAGACTCATAATATAATTTGAATTATTACCAATTCATATAAAATATGTGTCATTAATTAATAGTCTTTTAACTTAGTTTCTTGGTGATGAAGTAACCTAAAATTTTGTGATGGAGAAGAAGAAGAATATTAATTTCATTTACATCTATGATACCATAATACAATATGAATATGGTGAATATATATACTATCGGGCCAGATTATATAATTTAAAATTATTACCAATGTATATGAAATATGTGTCATTAACTAATAGTCTTTTTACTTTGTTTCTTGGTGAAGAAGTAACCTAAAATTTGGTGATAGAGAAGAAGAAAAATATTTAAATTGTTTACATCTATTTTACCATAATACAATATGAATATGGTGAATGAATATACTATCGAGACTCATTATATAATTTGAATTATTTCCAATTTACATGGAATATGTGTCATTAATTAATAGTCTTTTAACTTAGTTTCTTAGTGATGAAGTAACCTAAAATTTTGTGATGGAGAAGAAGAAAAATATTGAAATCATTTTACATCTATGATACCATAATACAATATGAATATGATGAATATATATGCTAACGAGACTCATCATATAATTTTAATTATTTCCAATGTATATGGAATATATTTCATTAATTAATAGTCTTTTAACTTAGTTTTCTTAGTGATGAAGTAACCTAAAATTTGGTGATGAAGAAGAAGAAAAATATTGAAATTGATTACATATATTATACCATAATACAATATGAATATGGTGAATAAATATACTATCGAGACTCATTATATAATTTGAATTATTTCCAATGTACATGGAATATGTGTCATCAATTAATAGTCTTTTAACTTAGTTTATTAGTGATGAAGTAACCTAAAATTTTGTGATGGAGAAGAAGAAAAATATTGAAATCATTTACATCTATGATACCATAATACAATATGAATATGGTGAATATATATACTATCGGACCAGATTATATAATTTAAAATTATTACCAATGTATATGAAATATGTGTCATTAACTAATAGTCTTTTTACTTTGTTTCTTGGTGAAGAAGTAACCTAAAATTTGGTGATAGAGAAGAAGAAAAATATTTAAATTGTTTACATCTATTTTTACCATAATACAATATGAATATGGTGAATGAATATACTATCGAGACTCATTATATAATTTGCATTATTTCCAATTTACATGGAATATGTGTCATTAATTAATAGTCTTTTAACTTAGTTTCTTAGTGATGAAGTACCTAAAATTTTGTGATGGAGAAGAAGAAAAATATTGAAATCATTTACATCTATGATACCATAATACAATATGAATATGATGAATATATATGCTAACGAGACTCATCATATAATTTTAATTATTTCCAATGTATATGGAATATATTTCATTAATTAATAGTCTTTTAACTTAGTTTCTTAGTGATGAAGTAACCTAAAATTTGGTGATGAAGAAGAAGAAAAATATTGAAATTGATTACATATATTATACCATAATACAATATGAATATGGTGAATAAATATAATATCGAGACTCATTATATAATTTGAATTATTTCCAATGTACATGGAATATGTGTCATCAATTAATAGTCTTTTAACTTAGTTTATTAGTGATGAAGTAACCTAAAATTTTGTGATGGAGAAGAAGAAAAATATTGAAATCATTTACATCTATTATACCATAATACAATATGAATATGGTGAATAAATATACTATCGAGACTCATTATATAATTTGAGTTATTTCCAATGTTAATGGAATATGTGTCATTAATTAATAGTCTTTTAACTTAGTTTCTTAGTGATGAAGTAACCTAAAATTTGATGATAAAGAATAAGAAAAATATTGAAATTGTTTACATATATTATACCATAATACAATATTAATATGGTGAATAAATATACTATCGAGACTCATTATATAATTTAAGTTATTTCCAATGTACATGGAATATGTGTCATTAATTAATAGTCTTTTAACTTAGTTTCTTAGTGATGAAGTAACATAAAATTTGGGGATGAAGAAGAAGAAAAATATTGAAATCATTTACCTCTATGATACCATAATACAATATGAATATGGTGAATATATATACTGTCGAGACTCATTATATAATTTGAATTATTTCCAATGTACATGGAATATGTGTCATTAAATAATAGTCTTTTAACTTAGTTTCTTAGTGATGAAGTAATCTAAAATTTGGTGATGGAGAAGAAGAAAAATATTGAAATCATTTACATCTATGATACTATAATACAATATGAATATGGTGAATATATATACTATCGAGACTCATTATATAATTTGAATTATTTCCAATGTACATGAAATATGTGTCATTAAATAATAGTCTTTAAACTTAGTTTCTTAGTAATGAATTAACCTAAAATTTGGTGATGGAGAAGAGGAAAAATATTGAAATTGTTTACATCTATTATACCATAATACAATATGAATATGGTGAATATATATACTATCGAGACTCATTATATAATTTGAATTATTTCCAATTTACATGGAATATGTGTCATTAATTAATAGTCTTTTAACTTAGTTTCTTAGTGATGAAGTAACCTAAAATTTGGTGATGGAGAAGAAGAAAAATATTGAAATCATTTACATCTATGATACCATAATACAATATGAATATGGTGAATATATATACTATCGAGGCTCATTATATAATTTGAATTATTTCCAATGTACATGGAATATGTGTCATTAAATAATAGTCTTTCAACTTAGTGTCTTAGTGATGAAGTAACCTAAAATTTGGAGATGGAGAAAAAGAAAAATATTAAAATTATTTACATCTATTATACCATAATACAATATGAATATGGTGAATAAATATACTATTGAGACTCATTATATAATTTGAATTATTTACAATGTACATGGAATATGTGTCATTAATTAATAGTCTTTTAACTTAGTTTCTTAGTAATAAAGTAACCAAAAATTTGGTGATGGAGAAGAAGAAAAATATTGAAATCATTTACATCTATGATACCATAATACAATATGAATATGGTGAATATATATACTATCGAGACTCATTATATAATTTTAATTATTTCCAATGTACATAGAATATGTGTCATTAAATAATAGTCTTTCAACTTAGTTTCTTAGTGATGAAGTAACCTAAAATTTGGAGATGGAGAAAAAGAAAAATATTGAAATTATTTACATCTATTATACCATAATACAATATGAATATGGTGAATAAATATACTATCGAGACTCATTATGTAATTTGAATTATTTCCAATGTACATGGAATATGTGTCACTAATTAATAGTCTTTTAACTTAGTTTCTTAGTGATGAAGTAACCTAAAATTTTGTGATACAGAAAATGAAAAATATTTAAATTGTTTACATCTTTAATACCATAATACAATATAAATATGGTGAATAAATATACTATAGAGACTCATAATATAATTTGAATTATTACCAATGCATATAAAATATGTGTCATTAATTAATAGTCTTTTAACTTAGTTTCTTGGTGATGAAGTAACCTAAAATTTTGTGATGGAGAAGAAGAAAAATATTGAAATAGTTTACATCTATGATACCATAATACAATATGAATATGATGAATAAATATACTATCGAGACTCATCATATAATTTGAATTATTTCCAATGTATATGGAATATATTTCATTAATTAATAGTCTTTTAACTTAGTTTCTTAGTGATGAAGTAAGCTAAAATTTGGTGATGGAGAAGAAGAAAAATATTGAAATTGATTACATATATTATACCATAGACAATATGAATATGGTGAATAAATATACTATCGAGACTCATTATATAATTTGAATTATTTCCAATGTACATGGAATATGTGTCATCAATTAATAGTCTTTTAACTTAGTTTCTTAGTGATGAAGTAACCTAAAATTTTGTGATGGAGAAGAAGAAAAATATTGAAATCATTTACATCTATGATACCATAATAAAATATGAATATGGTGAATATATATACTATCGGGCCAGATTATATAATTTAAAATTATTACCAATGTATATGAAATATGTGTCATTAACTAATAGTCTTTTAACTTTGTTTCTTGGTGAAGAAGTAACCTAAAATTTGGTGATAGAGAAGAAAAAAAATATTTAAATTGTTTACATCTATTATACCATAATACAATATGAATATGGCGAATGAATATACTATCGAGACTCATTATATAATTTGAATTATTTCCAATGTACATGGAATATGTGTCATTAATTAATATTCTTTTAACTTAGTTTCTTAGTGATGAAGTAACCTAAAATTTTGTGATGGAGAAGAAGAAAAATATTGAAATCATTTACATCTATGATACCAAAATACAATATGAATATGGTGAATAAATATACTATTGAGACTTATTATATAATTTGAATTATTTCCAATGTACATGGAATATGTGTCATTAATTAATAGTCATTTAACTTAGTTTCTTAGTGATGAAGTAACCTAAAATTTTGTGAGGGAGAAGAAGAAAAATATTGAAATCATTTACATCTATGATACTATAATACAATATGAATATGGTGAATATATATACTATCGAGACTCATTATATAATTTGAATTATTTCTATTGTACATGACATATGTGTCATTAAATAATAGTCTTTAAACTTAGTTTCTTAGTAATGAAGTAACCTGAAATTTGGTGATGGAGAAGAGGAAAAATATTGAAATTGTTTACATCTATTATATCATAATACAATATGAATATGGTGAATATATATACTATCGAGACTCATTATATAATTTGAAATATTTCCAATGTACATGGAATATGTGTCATTAATTAATAGTCTTTTAACTTAGTTTCTTAGTGATGAAGTAACCTAAAATTTGGTGATGGAGAAGAAGAAAAATATTGAAATCATTCACATCTATGATACCATAATACAATATGAATATGGTGAATAAATATACTATTGAGACTCATTATATAATTTGAATTATTTCCAATGTACATGGAATATGTATCACTAATTAATAGTCTTTTAACTTAGTTTCTTAGTGATGAACTAACCTAAAATTTTGTGATACAGAAGATGAAAAATATTTAAATTGTTTACATCTATAATACGATAATACAATATAAATATGGTGAATAAATATACTATCGAGACTCATAATATAATTTGAATTATTACCAATTCATATAAAATATATGTCATTAATTAATAGTCTTTTAACTTAGTTTCTTGGTGATGAAGTAACCTAAAATTTTGTGATGGAGAAGAAGAAGAATATTAATTTCATTTACATCTATGATACCATAATACAATATGAATATGGTGAATATATATACTATCGGGCCAGATTATATAATTTAAAATTATTACCAATGTATATGAAATATGTGTCATTAACTAATAGTCTTTTTACTTTGTTTCTTGGTGAAGAAGTAACCTAAAATTTGGTGATAGAGAAGAAGAAAAATATTTAAATTGTTTACATCTATTTTACCATAATACAATATGAATATGGTGAATGAATATACTATCGAGACTCATTATATAATTTGAATTATTTCCAATTTACATGGAATATGTGTCATTAATTAATAGTCTTTTAACTTAGTTTCTTAGTGATGAAGTAACCTAAAATTTTGTGATGGAGAAGAAGAAAAATATTGAAATCATTTACATCTATGATACCATAATACAATATGAATATGATGAATATATATGCTAACGAGACTCATCATATAATTTTAATTATTTCCAATGTATATGGAATATATTTCATTAATTAATAGTCTTTTAACTTAGTTTCTTAGTGATGAAGTAACCTAAAATTTGGTGATGAAGAAGAAGAAAAATATTGAAATTGATTACATATATTATACCATAATACAATATGAATATGGTGAATAAATATACTATCGAGACTCATTATATAATTTGAATTATTTCCAATGTACATGGAATATGTGTCATCAATTAATAGTCTTTTAACTTAGTTTATTAGTGATGAAGTAACCTAAAATTTTGTGATGGAGAAGAAGAAAAATATTGAAATCATTTACATCTATGATACCATAATACAATATGAATATGGTGAATATATATACTATCGGACCAGATTATATAATTTAAAATTATTACCAATGTATATGAAATATGTGTCATTAACTAATAGTCTTTTTACTTTGTTTCTTGGTGAAGAAGTAACCTAAAATTTGGTGATAGAGAAGAAGAAAAATATTTAAATTGTTTACATCTATTTTACCATAATACAATATGAATATGGTGAATGAATATACTATCGAGACTCATTATATAATTTGCATTATTTCCAATTTACATGGAATATGTGTCATTAATTAATAGTCTTTTAACTTAGTTTCTTAGTGATGAAGTAACCTAAAATTTTGTGATGGAGAAGAAGAAAAATATTGAAATCATTTACATCTATGATACCATAATACAATATGAATATGATGAATATATATGCTAACGAGACTCATCATATAATTTTAATTATTTCCAATGTATATGGAATATATTTCATTAATTAATAGTCTTTTAACTTAGTTTCTTAGTGATGAAGTAACCTAAAATTTGGTGATGAAGAAGAAGAAAAATATTGAAATTGATTACATATATTATACCATAATACAATATGAATATGGTGAATAAATATACTATCGAGACTCATTATATAATTTGAATTATTTCCAATGTACATGGAATATGTGTCATCAATTAATAGTCTTTTAACTTAGTTTATTAGTGATGAAGTAACCTAAAATTTTGTGATGGAGAAGAAGAAAAATATTGAAATCATTTACATCTATTATACCATAATACAATATGAATATGGTGAATAAATATACTATCGAGACTCATTATATAATTTGAGTTATTTCCAATGTTAATGGAATATGTGTCATTAATTAATAGTCTTTTAACTTAGTTTCTTAGTGATGAAGTAACCTAAAATTTGATGATAAAGAATAAGAAAAATATTGAAATTGTTTACATATATTATACCATAATACAATATTAATATGGTGAATAAATATACTATCGAGACTCATTATATAATTTGAGTTATTTCCAATGTACATGGAATATGTGTCATTAATTAATAGTCTTTTAACTTAGTTTCTTAGTGATGAAGTAACATAAAATTTGGGGATGAAGAAGAAGAAAAATATTGAAATCATTTACCTCTATGATACCATAATACAATATGAATATGGTGAATATATATACTGTCGAGACTCATTATATAATTTGAATTATTTCCAATGTACATGGAATATGTGTCATTAAATAATAGTCTTTTAACTTAGTTTCTTAGTGATGAAGTAATCTAAAATTTGGTGATGGAGAAGAAGAAAAATATTGAAATTGTTTACATCTATTATACCATAATACAATATTAGAATGGTGATTAATTTACTATCGAGACTCATTATATAATTTGAATTATTTTCAATGTACATGGAATATGTGTCATTAATTAATAGTCTTTTAACTTAGTTTCTTAGTGATGAAGTAACCTAAAATTTGGTGATGGAGAAGAAGAAAAATATTGAAATCATTTACATCTATTATACCATAATACATTATGAATATGGTGAATAAATATACTATCGAGACTCATTATATAATTTGAATTATTACCAATGTATATAAAATATGTGTCATTAATTAATAGTCTTTTAACTTAGTTTCTTGGTGAAGAAGTAACCTAAAATTTGATGATGAAAAAGAAGAAAAATATTGAAATTGTTTACATCTATTATACCATAATACAATATGAATATGGTGAATAAATATACTATCGAGACTCATTATATACTTTGAATTATTACCAATTTATATGAAATATGTGTCATTAATTAATAGTCTTTTAACTTAGTTTCTTGGTGATGAAGTAACCTAAAATTTGGTGATGGAGAAGAAGAAAAATATTGAAATCGTTTACATCTATGATACCATAATACAATATGAATCTGGTGAATAAATATACTATCGAGACTCATCATATAATTTGAATTATTTCCAATGTATATGGAATATGTGTCATTAATTAATAGTCTTTTATCTTAGTTTCTTAGTGATGAAGTAACCTAAAATTTGGTAATGGAGAAGAAGAAAAATATTGAAATCATTTACATCTATGATACCATAATACAATATGAATATGATGAATCACTAGTGCAGAAATTACTTTTTACATCGGGTGAAATTGACTTTTTACATCGGTTTTGGGTCCGATGTAAAGTCAGGCGATATAGTAAATCAGGGACTTTTTACATCGGTTCTGGGACCGATGTAAAAAGTCCCTTTTTTACATCGGTTATAATATCAGAACCGATGTAATAACCTGTTATTATGCACAGTTTTTTAAAAAATTGATCCAGTTTTTTACATTGGTTGGAAGTAATACCCGATGTAAAAAGTACCTTTTTTACATCGGTTATAATATATGAACCGATGTAAGAAACAATTATTATGCACATTTTTTTAAAAAAATGATCCAGTTTTTTGCATCGGTTGGAAGTAATACCCGATGTAAAAAGTCCCCAGTGACGCGACTTTTTACATCGGTTATTATCTCCAACCGATGTAAAAAGTCCCTTTTTGAAAGTTTTTACATCAGTTTTTACTAATAACCGATGTAAAATGTATGAAATTTTTTTGGAATACATTATTTATTTTCTGGGTTTCCCTATACAAATATAGTTTGTACCCATTTTTTCATATTTTTCCAATATCAAACAGACTATATTTATGTCGCTATATAGATTTCATAGCTTTCCAACATCACATATATCACATTTAGGACGATGTTTTCATATTTTTCCAAACAAACTTACAAATTGAACAATTGTATTGCAAACTTGTATTGTATTACAACATACAAACTTACAATTACAAATTCTTCACAAAATATAAAACAATATTCAACTATTTATAAGTCTTTTTCAAAACTTACAATTACATAATATTCACAAAATATACATATACTAAAATATTCAACTATTTCTAAGTTTCCAAACTTGAATTACCAATATAAAATCTTCGGTAGACAACACCAAAATCATATTGCCTGACAATACACTACTACGAAAATGGGCTTTCACAGCGCTTTTTTTTGCCCTTTAAAAGCGCTTAAAAGCGCTGCCGTAGCCAGCGCTGCCGTAGGCTACGAAAGCGCTTTTTTCTGGCCAAAAGCGCTGTCGTAGGTGGACCTATCCCAACTCTTTTTCCTTAAAAAGCGCTTTGATAGGGGGGTCTTTCCCAGCGCTTTTTGAAAAGCGCTTTGATAGGTGTTCTATTTAAAATTTTTTTTTTATTTATCAGGCCTTTTACAGCGCTTTTTATGGAAAAAGCGCTTTGATAGGGGGGTCTTTCCCAGCGCTTTTTCCATAAAAAGCGCTTTGATAGGGGTTCTATTTAATTTTTGTTTTTTTATTTATCATGGCTTTTACAGCGCTTTTTATGGAAAAAGCGCTTTGATAGGGGGGTCTTTCACAGCGCTTTTTCCATAAAAAGCGCTTTGATAGGGGGTTTCTATTTAATTTTTTTTTTATTTATGCTGCCTACGAAAGCGCTTTTTAGCCAAAAGCGCTTTCGTAGCTCATACAAATTTTTTAAAGTGAAACCTATAATTTGAGGTTCCCTGTGCGGCCTGTAATTTATTTTTTGTCCAATAATTTAACCTGTAATTCAATCCTTATCTATACATATATTTTAAGAAATCGGTATTATATTAACAGAAACCGGTATACCATATAATATTCAATCCTTATCTATATATATGTAACTAAATCATATATAACTAAATTTGTAATCATATATACATTTGTAACCATAACTAAATCACATACAAAGTGTCGTGTTAATTTGTAACCATATATATATACATATGTAACTAAATCATATATAATTACATCGAAAATAATGCTCCACCGACACGGTCGTCATCCTGCAAAGTATGAATATGAACAACACGATAAATTAAACAAACAATATTAAAGGCTCCAACACAATCAAACTAACACGTACAATAATATTTTATTCATACCCATCAGAATAATCTGTTTTCAACATAAAATTGACATATTTCCTCTTTGACTTCTTCCACTTGAACTTTCGTGTACGACATAGTATAGAGGTCATCAAAGTACTACATAAGAAATTAATACTTCAGTATATGCATGATGTTATTAAATGTAGAAATCATACAAAATTATTCTAAGTTATAAATCCATACCGTGCTTGGAATCTCTACTTGATTTTTATGAAGGATTTCTTTCATAAACCTCAAGCAAAAGTATCCGCAATCTACATCGTTATTCTGTAACGGACACTGCATAGAAAAACAGAATATATTTTATAGTTGTCGTGTAATTTTATCAAGTAACATAACTATTATTATAAGCAACTAATTTTGTACCTGCACTTTGATCCAAGTAATATTTGATGATTTACTCCGGGGTACCTGTGCGTCCCTTTGACTACGAAATATTTGTATTGATCTAAGAAAATAAAAACATATATTTAGATCAATCTCACAGAAATAATTAAATATATAAATATACACGAATAGTTAGAACAATCTCACTTACTGATCAACAGTTTCCTTCATAGCGGGATAGTTAGTCCATTCCCCGTCTACCGAATTCAGAAAGTACACAACTTCTTTAATCGGATCGATAGCCAACAACAACCAGTGTTTTCTAAAAATTTAAGCAACAGTTTAGAAGAAAAGTTTCTACGCAAAATAAACAAAGATATATTAGAATAAATGAAAAACTCACCCCACTGGAACAGTGTTATACGGCAAAATAAACAAGCTATCTGGGTTGCCGACGTAGGCCGTGTATCGATTCACTAAGTACTCCCTAACTGAACCCGGTTCCCTGACAATTGTCGCTCCGCTGACAATATGGGCAGACAAGAAATGGAAGCGTCTTGCCAATACAGTCTCGCGCATTTTTTTATCGTACAACAACCTTAAATAAAAACATATAAACATTAGACTATTTTCATTGAAATGTGTAAATAAATTGTTCAACTAATTAAATGATATATTTATCGGAATACCGGATGTATGCGTGAACATTGCCGATGCCTAATTCACCATGCGTCATAATCTCAGTCATTTCGTCCATTCCTATCGTTTCTTGGCAGTCAAGACCAAAGATATCTGCATCCATAAGGATTGTACGAATACCACCTGACTTCAAATCTGAGGTTTCCAAAAGTACTCCAAGTGTATTCCGATATCGAGGTACAAAAACGCCTCTTCCCCCGCCTCTTCCCCCCTTATGCATTGACTTTTTCGGGGGTGGTCTGCTACGAACAGGCTGGGTCACTTGTTGTGACACTTTCGCAGATACCTAACAATCATATAACTTAGGTAAATTATAAAATCGTTCAGTTTTAAATTCATATCATATAATAAACAATTTAAGTGTACCTCTGGAATTGATGCCATAGACTCGCCGCCTTGCTGCAAAATCTCCTTACCCTTATTAGCGGGTTTTGTAGGAGGCTAATATTAAAAAATAATTAACTTAACGGTTCAGAATTGACATTTGAAATCTAAATGATTCATATTAACGGTTTTAAACATACCTCATCATCAATGAAAATGAGGTCCAAGGGCCATGCAACAAACGACCCTACTGCGTCTCGCACCGATCTTATATCCAAGGCCACGTCAGGTACCGGTACCAACGCATCGGGATCAATAGGATAATCTACTGATACTCTCAGGTGTCCAGCCGGGATCGGTGTATTATGAATTAAATCTCCCAAAGTGTTGTACACTTTTCCCTTGCCAACAAGGTGATAATCTGATGCCATTACGTATAGTTGGCAAGATGAAATGCCCTAAACCAATATGCATACATATTACTTTTAATTCAATAATAGAAAGAGGTGGAATAAAAATGAGAAACTTGAACAATAGAGATTTATCAATATATTTATAATTACCTCAGGAAATTTATTCTGACGGTTGATACTAGCGTTGTCACTAGTTTCTTTCGCCATTGCCGCATTGCCCTTTTCCCTCATTAATACCTCTTTATCTCTTTCCAATGCATTGACTTTTGCTTGTAATTCCATAAGTACATTCATCACTTCTGCATTGGTAGGATTTCTTTTCCGATGATGCTGGTAGAAAGAGGTTGGAGTCACACCATGACCTTTACCCCTCACCCGACCGGAATACTCAGGAACATTCAGTGCTTTACTAAGTACGCTCCTCGTATCCTGGTCGTCACCGGTGGACTCCGTTTGTGACAATGTCTCCTGAAAATAATGGAGATAAAAAAATCAATTAAATAGTCATAAAAATTTGATTTAATTAAAGACACAATGTTATACTTACGCATTCATCATAAATTCTTAGAACACTTGGATCAACAACTTGATTCTTGCCCACACGGGCTTCCTTCCACAGCAAATATGCTGGAAGTGAGGTTTCATCACTTTTCGTCTCCTCTAACTATGCATAGAAACAAACGGTTAGATCGTCAAATACAACACATTTAGACAATTAATAAGAACATATCATTTCTATTTATTACTTACAATTTTTTCCTCTAAGAGCGCGTATCCCAAACGCCCTTTTTTGTATGGATACGCGGGCTTTGATGCTCTCTCACTATTTTTGGCACTCTTTTGCCGGAATTCGTCATCTCTTTGTCTAATAAACTCAGTCCAATCTTCTTGTTTAATGAAAAGATTATACTTTTCTGGCCTTCCGGCCGGGAACTCTTCCAGCCACTTTCCTTTGTCATCCTTAAGATAGGTGTTCGTCAACAGATTTTTCCACCCTCTAAATCTTTTCCCGGCCAACCCAAGTACGAAGCCTTTACGCTCATCTGGAACGTTAAAAGACCGCTGCGTATAAACCATATAAACATATAAGTAATTTAAAAACCATATAAACCATATAAACATATAAGTAGTTTAAAAACCATATACACCATATAAACTTATAAACTTATAAACATATAACCATATAAACCATATAACATACATACCTTAACATCTTCTCAAAACATTTCTTTTCCTTGCTTCAATGCTTCACATTGTTTCACATTCCATCTAGATATGGAGATTGGCACATGCATACGAACAAGTGTACCAACGTAGCTTGTAAAGTTTGAAGCATTAACCCCAACTACTTGATTTGAATGATTCCAATCTACATTATATATCACTCCCTTATCTCTAGCACGAATGATTTCGCGCATTATGGTGATGCCTCGTGCAACATCATTTGCTGAAGTATCATCCGCTGCATGATTTGTTTCTTGTGAGATTTCATGATCTTGTTGGTTTCCTGGTGGGTTTTCTTGTTGGTTTCCTTGCGGGTTTTCTTCATTGCTAGCCATTAGACCTGTAACAAAAGTCAAACAAGCACATTAGTACACTACATGAAAATGGATAGTCGAAAAAGATATGAATAGCACTAAAGGAACTCAAAATTGAATAAAATGCTAAAAAACCAAACTTGCAAGAAATAAACCTCACCATCAGCTCCGGAAACATTGTTCTACTAAATAAACACTAGTCACATTCGCAAAAATTCAAAACGGTTCAAAAGATATGCCAAAAATTCAAAACATTATTCACATATTAGTTACAATATTAGGCTATAATTATAATAATACCTTTTTCACTAACGTCTCTTTCTTTTCTTGGTAGCAATATATTTTACGCTTCTGTTAACAACTCGGATGGTTGGATTGATCCAAATACCCTCATTATGATCATCTCTAGTACAAGGTTCATTCTCATTTTGATCGTTTCTTGTACAAGATTCAATGCCAACGCCAATATCACCTTGATCTCCAATGTTTTCATCAATTACTTTGTTAGACAAAAGCACTATAGACCATTTCGTACTTGTCGGATCATTGACATAGAACACTTGTTTAGCCTGAGAGGCTAGAATAAAGGGTTCATCTTTGTACCCCACCCTATTGAGATCCACTTGCAAAAATCCTGACTTATCCATTCGTACGCCATTATTATTTTCAACCCACTTGCAATCAAATACAGGAATCTGAAACTTCCCGTAATCAAACAACAAAATGCGCTCGATAACCCCAAAATATGACAGATTTGCAAATTTCGGGTTTAAGTCATTCGCACTTGATATGTGCATCGCTTCAGCTACCAAGGTAACACCACTATTCTGCATAGTACTTTTATCATCCTGTTCTTTGGTATAAAATGTGTATCCATTAATTGCGTATGCGCTATAAGAAAACACAATCATACTTGGACCATATGCTAAACATCTCAACCTTTCTGTTACTGAAGCAGGATCCGAACGATACTTTGAATAAATTTGTTCCTTAAACCACGGTATGAAACTTCGATTGTGCTCTCGTACTATCCAATTCTCATTTCTATTCAGATTTAAACCTCGAAGAACACCCTTGTGCATTTCAGCATACGGCTCAACCTCAATCTCATTGTGCAGAACATACAAATGCACCTGATCCCGTTCGACCATTGACACTGTCACAACTTTATTTCCAATTAGTCTTTTTCCTTCTTTTTTCTCGACAATATGAGATTTGGGGAGTCCAATTGATTGAACATTTGACAGATATTCAGTGCAAAACTCAACCGCTTCTTCAACAATGTATCGTTCCGCAATACAACCCTCCGGTCGACTTCGGTTTTTCACGTACCCTTTTAAAATTTTCATATAACGTTCAGCAGGGTACATCCATCTCATATAAGCTGGTCCGCACAACTGTGTCTCTTTGACAAGATGAACGACTAGATGAACCATTATGTCAAAAAACGAGGGAGGAAAATACATTTCAAGCTCACATAAAGTAACAACCACCTCTTTTTGCAATGTTGGTAAGATCGCAGGATCGATCACCTTGCTGCAAATTGACTTGAAGAAAAAACACAACTTAGTTATTGCGCTCCTTACTTTTTCTGGCAGAATAGAACGTATACCTATTGGTAGAAAATGTTCCATTATAACATGGCAATCATGAGTCTTTAAACTCTTTAACTTTAGGTCTTTCATTGACACAAGTCTTCTAATATCTGATGAGTAGCCTTCTGGAACTTTAACTTCACTGAGGAACTTACACAATATTTTCTTCTCCTTTCTAGATAGAGTGTAAACAGCAGGTGGTAGATATGTGCGTCTTCCTTTCGTCACGGGTGCCAATTCAGTTCTAATTCCCATGTTTAACATGTCCTTCCTTATGTTAATGTCGTCCTTAGACTTTCCTTGTATATTGAGTAACGTACCAATAACACTATCAAATACATTTTTTTCAATATGCATAACATCGAGGAAATGTCTTACGTACAACGACTTCCAATATGGAAGTTCAAAAAAAATCGACCTCTTCTTCCACCCACTCGTGACAAGTCTTTGTGCAAAAGGCTTGCCAAACTCAGTACTCACATCTTTCACCTTTTCAAAAATCTGATCACCTGTCAACATATGTGGAGCTCTACCGTGTTCTGCCTCTCCATTGAATGCCTTTCTCCACCCACGATAGTGATGATTAGAATTTAAGAATCTACGATGACCGAGAAAAACATTCTTCTGACAAAAGTTCAATCGCATCGTATCGGTTTCATCTTCACAAACAGGACACGCTTTTTGACCCTTAATGTTGTACCCTGATAGATTTCCGTACGCCAGAAAATCATTAATTGTTCCAAACAACATCTCCCTCAAGTTGAAACTTTCTTTCCTATACCCATCGTAAACCTCCACACCGGTCTCCCACAAAAACTTCAAATCTTCGACTAAGGGTGCCAAGTACACGTCTATGTCATTCCCTGGTTGTTTGGGCCCAGAAATTAACATAGATAGCATCATGTACTTACGCTTCATACATAGCCACGGAGGTAGGTTATATATCATAAGAATCACAGGCCAGGTGCTATGCGAGATACTTTGAATACCATGTGGGTTCATTCCATCAGTAGACAACGACAAGCGAAGATTTCTTGCTTCTTTTCCAAATTCAGGATAATCAATATCAACTTTCGTCCACTGTGGTGAGTCTGCCGGATGTCGCAACTTCCCATCAATAATTCTTTCATCTGCATGCCAAGTCAAGTGTCTTGAATCGGTCTCACTACGATACATGCGCCTAAATCTCAGAATTATAGGAAAATACCATAACACCTTTTCCGGAGACAACTTTTCCTTATATCGAGGGGCACCGCATTTAGGACACTCATTTAACACTGCGTACTCGTTTCGAAATAAAACGCAATCTTTTGGACATGCATGTATCTTTTCATAGCTCATGCCAATAGAGGACAACATCTTTTTGGCCTCATACGTTCGATTGGGAAGAACATTATCCTCTGGTAGCATTTCTTTCACGAGGGCTAATAACTGTGTGAAACTTTTATCCGACCATCCGTTGTCCGCCTTTAAGTTGTACAACTTTAACACCGCAGACAATCTTGTGAATTTTGTACAACCATCATACAACGGTTTCTCTGCATCGCTTACCAACCTCTCGAACATTTTGGGACAATCCTCAAGATCTTCTTCAAGCGCTTCTGCAATCTCTTCGACTCGATCATAATCGTATGCGTCTGCGAAATCCTCATTTGAAGCATACGTCGTATTATAACTCGATTCAACATTCCCGCTACTTTTCTCACCATGCAAATTCCAACATGCATAACTTCTATCAATTCCATGCATCAGTAAATGCGATTCCAACTGAACCGCGTCAACCCGTCTCCCATAACAGCATCTCAAGCAAGGACATATCATTCCATTGGGTTCTCTGGCGTGCGCAACGGCAAACTTAATGAATTCTGATACCCCATCCTCATACTCTTTCGACAATCGATTGGCAGTCATCCATTTTTTATCCATGGTTTGACTATAGCAACTAATTAGTCACGCAACTATAGCAAAATAATAATTAATTACCTGTAAAGAAATTCAACATATCAGGTAATCAAATTCATAGTTATTCTTGCCTCACCTTAAGCATGTGCTAAACAACTCATAACTAATTACTAACTAGTGAAGTCGGTGCTTTCGTTCAATGTGTCCTTCTTTCCATCATAACAAGTTGTATAAAATGGGAGCAACTGGTATGCTATTTAAAACTTTGTCTTGAAATTCCAAATTTCAAATTTACTGTGCCTGTTTCTCAATTTAAAGGACAGTAACATAGAGTAGCAAATTCTGATAAAACTTTCTCTAATCACTTCTTTTTACTAATGCAGGCAATGAAGGCTAGACAGAGGTTATTTGATGTTCAATTTTCAGCAGAGAATAGATTGGTATGATATGGTTGAGCATATGTCTTGGCGTATCTGACTAGGAATCTCAGTACTATTCTAATGAAGAAAGAACAAAATGTTGACCAATATATCAATTTTACTAGCTTTGGTGCAATGAACTCCAATTGCGATTTATGTGGTGTCCTTAGTTTTAATAAGTGATAATAAATTGGTCACCATACATAGAGATGGTATTTTATTTTATCTGCGCCACAAAGTTAAATTACTATGAAGAACCCTCTTATGCATAATTTATGTTACCCAGATGCTCGAACCAAGAAAGATAATGACATGTAATATGTAAAGTTATTAGATATTTTTAAAATACTTGAGAGCAATATTCTATTTTCTAAAGTATTAGATCAATGTCAAGTTCATGAAGGAAATCTTAACAAAGAATAGAAGACACACCGATGAGAAAACCATTAAGTTGGACGCTAATCGTAGTGAACTCAGCCAATTATAAGAGAGTAATAATTGGAAACTAGGTGCCGGATTGAAGGGTTGAATGCTTATTAAATACTAACATTAAAAAATTATAAGAGAGTAATGTGTACCTGCGGGATCCACTAAGTCACCCAAATGAGAAGAGTAATGTTATACTCCTTTGATTCTATGATCAGTTACGTTCTTTATTTCATATATTTATTCCCTACAATAGAAGTACACTGTGAAGATGGGGATGAAAGCAAACAAGAACAGTTTAAAATCCATCTTTCCTAAATAAATGCATATCTTAGAAGGAGGCTCCAACATATTTGAGGTAGAATATCTACCAAATGCATGAAGGGCCCTGAGTTATCAGAGAGAGGAAGATTTGCAATGATTTCTCAAGGGGAGCTGCAATTAGAAAATAGAATTCGCTTATCGACTATTCTATAAATTAGAAATCGAATTCACAATAATACAGAAAATGAATACTAAATTGTTACATTGGAAAATGGTGTTGAACAAGGAAGAAGTCCCTTGAATCACATCTTTCGATTTCCCTTTCCATCCTTTCAAATCAGTTACAATAGACTGGTTTAGATACAGTCCTGC
Source organism: Vicia faba (assembly GCA_948472305.1). Classification (NCBI taxonomy): domain Eukaryota; kingdom Viridiplantae; phylum Streptophyta; class Magnoliopsida; order Fabales; family Fabaceae; genus Vicia; species Vicia faba. The sequence continues at coordinate 21,883 of CATIWC010003050.1, forward strand.
TGCATAAACCTTGACGCCAATAATCGCAAAAACTTTTTCTTTGAATCCTAAAATAAGTGTTGATATCAGAACCAACTACATTCTACTACTAAAACACAAAAATCTTTGTAACAGACCAAGTTTAATGTTGTCAAGGTAGTGTTTTTTTCACATGTCATGAGCATTATGTGAGACTAAAAGAACTAACCTGTTCCGAATAACGTTAACGAGTCTGTGCAACCCGGGAAACTCGAAGATGTCTAAAATTTCACATTTCTTACTGGTTCCTCAATGTATTCAGCATTTACAGCTGCAGAATCATATAAGCAAATAGATGTCAAATTTTATCATCAACGAACAAAAAGACAATGAAAGAAAACTAATTTTGTTATATATGATCAGTCACATTGGGCAGAAATCAGAATCCTATCTACAGCTTAGCATACAATACAAGCATTTTGGTTACAGGTAACATTTTGGTTAATTGCTCTTGAAACAAAACTGAGCAGCAACTATGCATATGAAACAAGTTCAAAAAATTCTTCTAAAACATGTTTAACACAAATGGAAACAACAAAGTAATGTTATGGTTCAATTTCTCACTCAAAATCAATACAGTTAGCATCCTAATGTCATTAAAATTGAGCTTAAGTAGCACTAACCCAAGTTATGAATCAATTCAACTTTAAAATATGAAAAAACAAGTTCAAAACAAGCCTAAGTCATGCACGACAATATCCGGGCAGCCCCGACACATACAAGAGAAGGTACGACAATTCTATTTCAAATAAAGCTCAAACCCATGGAAATAGAACAAAGTCACAACTAACTTCCTAGCCTCAAAATTTAACTCAAATGGTTTAACATGTCATCAATATTCCTTCACATAATATGGTATCATTTTCAAGACTCGTGACATTTAAAAAACTTCACAAATAACACTATGATTCAATTTTAACACAAATGGGAAGCTATTGACATTAAAGTAATTTAGCTCATAACATTATCAACACTTCAACATTTAACTCCATATAAACAATACCATAAGAACAATCACAACTTCATCATCACTTTGACACCAACAACCATCATCATCATCAATTTAAAATCTCAATCAAAATAAATCAAGTAACATAGTCATGCTTAGAAACTTACAAACATGACAATTAAAATCAACAAGATGACAATTCAACATTTATCAAATTAATCACAACCACATTTCATCACTTACTACCAATGTTTCAATTAAATCAAAACTATATTACCAACAAAGAAATACCATCATCTTTAACACTAATTCAAACAATAATGTCAACAAAGCTTCATCAATTTCAACATACCATTTACAATCAAGAATCGCCATTATCTTCAACACTTAAACCAACAACAACATTATCACTATCACCTTCCACAATTTAAAACCATTAACAAACAATGAACAACACAATATTCATCACTAATCCTTAACCACAATTCATAAAATCAAAACCAATTCTTAAAATCATTATTCATCATATTCAACAACTTCTAATCAACACGAAATAGAATTCTAATTTTAATATTTAGCTCAAACAACAACAAACTCATCAATTAATTTCAATAATGTCAATAATATTACTATCCACAATTAAATTCAACATTTTAATCAAGCTCAAAAATTACAACTCCAACAACAATGTCAATTTCAATGACTCATTATCATAAAGACAAGACAAACAATTAAATTTCCTATATCAATTACCAAAAACAATAACACATTCAAGACACAAGCAATTCTTAGTTTATCAAGCAGTGATTCATGTGGATGCACTCTAGCAACTTTCATCTGATACACAAACTTAACAGCTTCAATGTACAAACCATTCTGTATGTAACCCATAAGCATGGCATTCCAACTATCGACATTTCTTTCATTTCGGGTCGTTTCAAACACCAGTCTTGCATCTTGTAGTAACCCACTTCTTCCATACATGGCTATCAGACTACACTGCACATAGCTATCCGAGTCGAATCCTAGTTTGATGGTATCAGCATGAACCTGTTCACCGCAGCTTCCATGATTCTGCATCCTTCCACATGCCTTGAGAACACTGGAAAATGTAAAACTGTCCTTCTTTACCCCTACCCTTCCCATCTCCTTAAAATCACCAAGAGCCTCAGAGAAATGCCTTTCTTTACAACCACTAACAATTTTAGCAGTCCAAGTCAATGTGTTATGCCGCGACGCTTTCATGAAAGTTAGTGTTCTAACATCACATTTATCACCCCAATCCACCACCCATCCATCCCTAACCTATACTAACATGCTTGGGGAACAAAAAAACATAAAATCGGTACATGCATACTCAATAATCATACCATTGTCATGAATTTCAGGCATTAGCACAAGACCACACATGAACATACAACCCTAAGCTTCTAACCCCAAGTTCAAACTAAGAACTTACCTTGAAGAGAATATTTTGAGTTGGGTGTTTGAGAGATGAAGAAAATGATGATGACTTATACACTTGATCACTGCCCTTCTTCCAAATGATGATGAAGACGAAGACTTGCGACGACGGCCGGAGGACGGACGAAGACGGAGGAAGAAGAGTTGCGTTTGAAGAAGAGAAAAGAATGAATAATGTTATTTTGATGTTTTAATTTATTAAATTAAAAATAATATAAGCTATAACAGCGCTTTTGAAAGCGCTTTCATAGGGGGGCTTTTACCAACGCTTTTTAGGGTAAAAGCGCTTTCATAGGTCCAGCTATGCCAGCGCTTTTGAAAGCGCTTTCAAAGGCCAATCTTCCACAGCGCTTTTTAAAAAGCGCTTTCGTATCCCCCACCTATGCCAGCGCTTTTTAAAAAGCGCTTTCGTATCCCCCACCTATGCCAGCGCTTTTAAAAAAGTGCCTTCGTAGGTTTCCCTTTTTTTTAATTTTGTTTTTTGTGAAGGCTATGGCAGCGCTTTTTCAATAAGCGCTTTAGTAGAGGCGCTGCAAAAAGCAGTTTTTGGCGTAGTGATAAATAATAACAATTAACATCAGCAAAAAAATCAAGAAAGTCAACACATGAGCAAAAACCACATGTATTGTGCAAAAACCACAACTTATACAATTCTATAAAACTCACCAAGCTAAACTTAAGTTCCATCTAAGTCAAAGAAACATTTTGCCCAACGAAGTCGCAAATCATACAAATCATCTGGTGTTAATTCTGTTGGGTCATCAAATACCTATAATACATAAATATAACAATATAGAGTTATTTTTAAAAAATTCATATTAAGTCGAAAAACAAAAAGTAAAGAACAAAGTAAAGTTATTTTTAGTACCTGCATCCAATTCTCGGTTATATTAGCAGAGACAATATCCAACATATTTTTCATCACATAGTATCCACAATCATTAGAGTTATGTTGTTGCCTTGTCTACAATTGAATGACATAATTAGTGAATATTTATCGTATATATTTAACTATAGAATTACAATTTACATCACACTTACATTGGGATGAAGCCATGTAGCCTTTTTTCTATTTCCATTTGCCATTTGATGAATCCCAAAAGAACTAATACAGAAAGATATAAACATCACATAACTAAATATACTCGCCAATGAAAAATCACATAACTATTAGTTGTCAATGAAAGTCACATGAAAGATAAACTTACTTTGTAATAATAGCATCTTTTACGCCTTCATATGACAAGTAACTAAATATATTTGTATAATTAATTATAAAGTAACATGTTATATAATAAATAAATCAATAATGATAAGTAACTAAATATAAATTTTAAAAAAAGTATGATAAATAAAACAATAAGATGTGGAATTATAAAAAATAAAAAAAGAAGAGTATAACTATTATATAAAAAAGGATTTATGTGGGAATTACAAGAAGCATATGGATGAGTAGTTTTGGGATAGATTTGGTACTTACAGTTACACCAAATGAAGTAAAGTCCATTTTGTACTTCTGGTGGACCTAAGTCAGTTTGTTTTATATATAAAGAGTTTTAGGATAGAAGCACATCATATCTCTTTCTTTTCACATTCCAAGACAAATACATAACCCTTTATCTTCTCTACTGTTTCTTTTCCCAATTTCTTTCACATTCCAAGACAATGTGAAGAAGAAGAACTCCAAAAAAAAGAAAAAATTGATGGTTTGGATTGTAATAAAAGGAAAGATCACTCACAACTCCCTTTCTCATATATCCATATCATCAGGCACTAACATTGTTTATCAAACCAAACCATAAAGAAAAAACTAATATGGAATAAATATCAGTAAAGCAAAACCTAAAGCTCCATAAAAATATTAAACTAAAAATGAATTAATATCTGTATAACTAAACCTAAAGTTCCATCTACATATTAAACTAAAAATAAACTAATTTCAGTATAACTAAATCTAAAATCCTATTAATATATCAGTATAACCTAAAGTCCCATTAATATCTACAAATTTGTTTAGTAAAATGCTTTGCGACGTATAACAAAACCTATAGTTGTTGGAAGAATACAGAGTCTCAGTATGGAACAAAAGAAACAAAAATTTGGTAAGAAAATCTAAGAAATAATCATGGGACAAACTCACATATTTGTCAATGACGGTCATATCAAAGTGTTTCTTCATGTTGGAGATGAGATTCTATTTACGGTGGACTTTAACAATAATTTTTCATAGCTCTTTCCTTTCGTTAAAAAAATTTAAAAATAAAATTTAAATTGAATGAGAAAGAATAACACATTTCTTCTAACCACTATTTGAATGAGAGTCGTGAAGGTGAGCTGTTGACGGTGGGCGTCGGAGGAGAGACGACGAGGTGGGACGGTCGTTGACGGCGACGACGGTGGGCGTAGGAGGGAGATGGCGTCGCGGCAGCAGTGTGCGATAGAGGGAGACGGCGTTGCGGCAGTGGTGTGCGTCGGAGGAGAGAAGTCGATGTTGGACGGTCGTTGACGGCTGACGGCGACGACGGTGGGTTGGAGGAGGAGAGACGGCGAAATGGCGAAATGGCGTGGTGGTGGGCGAAAATCTGGTCGCGGCGAAAATGGGTCAGAAAAAATGGGTAGAAAAAATGGAGGAGACTGTACAGTTCTGAAGTTATTATTTTTGTTTTTATTACCTTTTACATCGGTGGATATTGCACCCGATGTCATAGTATGCCACGTATGTGCTATTACATCGGTGGATATTTCACCCGATGTAATAGCTGCCACGCGTTAATTTTTTTGTTTTGTTTTTATTACTTTATTACATCGGTGGATATTTCACCCGATGTAATAGCTGGCACGCGTTGATTTTTTTTTTGTTGTTTTTATTACTTTATTACATCGGTGGATATTTCACCCAATGTAATAGCTTGCCACGCGTTAATTTTTTTGTTTGTTTTTATTACTTTATTACATCGGTGGATAGTCCAACCGATGTAATAGCTTGTGTTGACACGCGTTGGTTTTTTCTGCTTTTTTTAATATATCTTTTATACTAAATCCAACGAGTTTATTACATCGGTGGAAAGTCCAACCGATGTAATAGCTTTCTTATATTTTTTTTAAGGTTTTAGACACTTTGTCTCTTATTTACAAAAATGACACCGTGTTTTTTTTTGTAAATCTTTTACATCGGTGGATGGGATTGCCCGATGTAATAGGTGACGAAAAAAAAAAATTTCCTTATTTTTTATATCATTGTAAATAAATACCTGATGTAATAAGTATTTTTTACATCACATATTTTGATACCCGATGTAAAAGCTTTTTCTGAAATGTCTTTTTTTTAGTAGTGAATATATATACTATCGAGTCTCATTATATAATTTGAATTATTTCCAATGTACATGGAATATGTGTCATTAAATAATGGTCTTTTAACTTAGTTTCTTTGTGATGAAGTAACCTAAAATTTGGTAAGGGAGGAGAAAAAAAATATTGAAATTGTTTACATCTATTATACCATAATACAATATGAATATGAGGAATAAATATACTATCGAGACTCATTATTTAATTTGAATTATTTCCAACGTATATGGAATATGTGTCATTAACTAATAGTCTTTTAACTTAGTTTCTTAGTGATGAAGTAACCTAAAATTTGGTGATGGAGAAGAAGAAAAATACTGAAATTGTTAAATCTATTATACCATAATACAATATGAATATGGTAAATAAATATACTATCGAGACTCATTATATAATTTGAATTATTTCCAATGTATATGGAATATTGGTCATTAATTAATAGTCTTTTAACTTAGTTTCTTAGTGATAAAGTAACCTAAAATTCGGTGACAAAGAAGAAGAAAAATGTTGAAATTGTTTACATCTATTATATCATAATACAATATGAATATGGTGAATAAATATACTACCGAGACTCATTATATAATTTGAATTATTACCAATGTATATGAAATATGTGTCATTAATTAATAGTCTTTTAACTTAGTATCTTGGTGAACAAGTAACCTAAAATTTGGTGATGGAGAAGAAGAAAAATATTGAAATAGTTTACATCCATGATACCATAATACAATATGAATATGGTGAATAAATATAATATCGAGACTCATAATATAATTTGAATTATTACCAATGTATATAAAATATGTGTCATTAATTAATAGTCTTTTAACTTTGTTTCTTGGTAAAGAAGTAACCTAAAATTTGATGATGAAAAAGAAGAAAAATATTGAAATTGTTTACATCTATTATACCATAATACAATATGAATATGGTAAATAAATATACTATCGAGACTCATTATATACTTTGAATTATTACTAATTTATATGAAATATGTGTCATTAATTAATAGTCTTTTAACTTAGTTTCTTGGTGATGAAGTAACCTAAAATTTGGTGATGGAGAAGAAGAAAAATATTGAAATCGTTTACATCTATGATACCATAATACAATATGAATATGGTGAATAAATATACTATTGAGACTCATCATATAATTTGAATTATTTATAATGTATATGGAATATGTTTCATTAATTAATAGTCTTTTAACTTAGTTTCTTAGTGATGAAGTAACCTAAAATTTGGTGATGAAGAATAAGAAAAATATTGAAATTGTTTACATATATTATACCATAATACAATATGAATATGGTTTATAAATATACTATCGAGACTCATTTTATAATTTGAGTTATTTCCAATGTTAATGGAATATGTGTTATTAATTAATAGACTTTTAACTTAGTTTCTTAGTGATGAAGTAACCTAAAATTTGATGATGAAGAATAAGAAAAATATTGAAATTGTTTACATATATTATACCATAATACAATATGAATATGGTTTATAAATATACTATCGAGACTCATTATATAATTTGAGTTATTTCAATTGTTAATGGAATATGTGTCATTAAATAATAGTCTTTTAACTTAGTTTCTTAGTGATGAAGTAACATAAAATTTGGTGATGAAGAAGAAGAAAAATATTGAAATCATTTACCTCTATGATACCATAATACAATATGAATATGGTGAATATATATACTGTCGAGACTCATTATATAATTTTAATTATTTCCAATGTACATGGAATATGTGTCATTAAATAATAGTCTTTTAACTTAGTTTCTTAGTGATGAAGTAATCTAAAATTTGGTGATGGAGAGAAGAAGAAAAATATTGAAATTGTTTACATCTATTATACCATAATACAATATTAGAATGGTGATTAATTTACTATCGAGACTCATTATATAATTTGAATTATTTTCAATGTACATGGAATATGTGTCATTAATTAATAGTCTTTTAACTTAGTTTCTTAGTGATGAAGTAACCTAAAATTTGGTGATGGAGAAGAAGAAAAATATTGAAATCATTTACATCTATTATACCATAATACAATATGAATATGGTGAATAAATATACTATCGAGACTCATTATATAATTTGAATTATTACCAATGTATATACAATATGTGTCATTAATTAATAGTCTTTTAACTTAGTTTCTTGGTGAAGAAGTAACCTAAAATTTGATGATGAAAAAGAAGAAAAATATTGAAATTGTTTACATCTATTATACCATAATACAATATGAATATGGTGAATAAATATACTATCGAGACTCATTATATACTTTGAATTATTACCAATTTATATGAAATATGTGTCATTAATTAATAGTCTTTTAACTTAGTTTCTTGGTGATGAAGTAACCTAAAATTTGGTGATGGAGAAGAAGAAAAATATTGAAATCGTTTACATCTATGATACCATTATACAATATGAATCTGGTGAATAAATATACTATCGAGACTCATCATATAATTTGAATTATTTCCAATGTATATGGAATATGTGTTATTAATTAATAGTCTTTTATCTTAGTTTCTTAGTGATGAAGTAACCTAAAATTTGGTAATGGAGAAGAAGAAAAATATTGAAATCATTTACATCTATGATACCATAATACAATATGAATATGATGAATATATATACTATCGAGACTCATTATATAATTTGAATTATTTCCAATGTACATGGAATATGTGTCATTAAATAATGGTCTTTTAACTTAGTTTCTTTGTGATGAAGTAACCTAAAATTTGGTAAGGGAGGAGAAGAAAAATATTGAAATTGTTTACATCTATTATACCATAATACAATATGAATATGAGGAATAAATATACTATCGAGACTCATTATTTAATTTGAATTATTTCCAATGTATATGGAATATGTGTCATTAATTAATAGTCTTTTAACTTAGTTTCTTGGTGATGAAGTAACCTAAAATTTGGTGATGGAGAAGAAGAAAAATATTGAAATCGTTTACATCTATGATACCATTATACAATATGAATCTGGTGAATAAATATACTATCGAGACTCATTATATACTTTGAATTATTACTAATTTATATGAAATATGTGTCATTAATTAATAGTCTTTTAACTTAGTTTCTTGGTGATGAAGTAACCTAAAATTTGGTGATGGAGAAGAAGAAAAATATTGAAATCGTTTACATCTATGATACCATAATACAATATGAATATGGTGAATAAATATACTATTGAGACTCATCATATAATTTGAATTATTTATAATGTATATGGAATATGTTTTATTAATTAATAGTCTTTTAACTTAGTTTCTTAGTGATGAAGTAACCTAAAATTTGGTGATGAAGAATAAGAAAAATATTGAAATTGTTTACATATATTATACCATAATACAATATGAATATGGTTTATAAATATACTATCGAGACTCATTTTATAATTTGAGTTATTTCCAATGTTAATGGAATATGTGTCATTAATTAATAGACTTTTAACTTAGTTTCTTAGTGATGAAGTAACCTAAAATTTAATGATGAAGAATAAGAAAAATATTGAAATTGTTTACATATATTATACCATAATACAATATGAATATGGTTTATAAATATACTATCGAGACTCATTATATAATTTGAGTTATTTCAATTGTTAATGGAATATGTGTCATTAATTAATAGTCTTTTAACTTAGTTTCTTAGTGATGAAGTAACATAAAATTTGGTGATGAAGAAGAAGAAAAATATTGAAATCATTTACCTCTATGATACCATAATACAATATGAATATGGTGAATATATATACTGTCGAGACTCATTATATAATTTTAATTATTTCCAATGTACATGGAATATGTGTCATTAAATAATAGTCTTTTAACTTAGTTTCTTAGTGATGAAGTAATCTAAAATTTGGTGATGGAGAGAAGAAGAAAAATATTGAAATTGTTTACATCTATTATACCATAATACAATATTAGAATGGTGATTAATTTACTATCGAGACTCATTATATAATTTGAATTATTTTCAAAGTACATGGAATATGTGTCATTAATTAATAGTCTTTTAACTTAGTTTCTTAGTGATGAAGTAACCTAAAATTTGGTGATGGAGAAGAAGAAAAATATTGAAATCATTTACATCTATTATACCATAATACAATATGAATATGGTGAATAAATATACTATCGAGACTCATTATATAATTTGAATTATTACCAATGTATATAAAATATGTGTCATTAATTAATAGTCTTTTAACTTAGTTTCTTGGTGAAGAAGTAACCTAAAATTTGATGATGAAAAAGAAGAAAAATATTGAAATTGTTTACATCTATTATACCATAATACAATATGAATATGGTGAATAAATATACTATCGAGACTCATTATATACTTTGAATTATTACCAATTTATATGAAATATGTGTCATTAATTAATAGTCTTTTAACTTAGTTTCTTGGTGATGAAGTAACCTAAAATTTGGTGATGGAGAAGAAGAAAAATATTGAAATCGTTTATATCTATGATACCATTATACAATATGAATCTGGTGAATAAATATACTATCGAGACTCATCATATAATTTGAATTATTTTCAATGTATATGGAATATGTGTTATTAATTAATAGTCTTTTATCTTAGTTTCTTAGTGATGAAGTAACCTAAAATTTGGTAATGGAGAAGAAGAAAAATTTTGAAATCATTTACATCTATGATACCATAATACAATATGAATATGATGAATATATATACCATCGAGACTCATTATATAATTTGAATTATTTCCAATGTACATGGAATATGTGTCATTAAATAATGGTCTTTTAACTTAGTTTCTTTGTGATGAAGTAACCTAAAATTTGGTAAGGGAGGAGAAGAAAAATATTGAAATTGTTTACATCTATTATACCATAATACAATATGAATATGAGGAATAAATATACTATCGAGACTCATTATTTAATTTGAATTATTTCCAATGTATATGGAATATGTGTCATTAATTAATAGTCTTTTAACTTAGTTTCTTAGTGATGAAGTAACCTAAAATTTGGTGATGGAGAAGAAGAAAAATACTGAAATTGTTAAATCTATTATACCATAATACAATATGAATATGGTAAATAAATATACTATCGAGACTCATTATATAATTAGAATTATTTCCAATGTATATGGAATATTGGTCATTAATTAATAGTCTTTTAACTTAGTTTCTTAGTGATAAAGTAACCTAAAATTCGGTGACAAAGAAGAAGAAAAATGTTAAAATTGTTTACATCTATTATATCATAATACAATATGAATATGGTGAATAAATATACTACCGAGACTCATTATATAATTTGAATTATTACCAATGTATATGAATTATGTGTCATTAATTAATAGTCTTTTAACTTAGTATCTTGGTGAACAAGTAACCTAAAATTTGGTGATGGAGAAGAAGAAAAATATTGAAATAGTTTACATCTATGATACCATAATACAATATGAATATGGTGAATAAATATACTATCGAGACTCATAATATAATTTGAATTATTACCAATGTATATAAAATATGTGTCATTAATTAATAGTCTTTTAACTTAGTTTCTTGGTGAAGAAGTAACCTAAAATTTGATGATGAAAAAGAAGAAAAATATTGAAATTGTTTACATCTATTATACCATAATACAATATGAATATGGTAAATAAATATACTATCGATACTCATTATATACTTTGAATTATTACTAATTTATATGAAATATGTGTCATTAATTAATAGTCTTTTAACTTAGTTTCTTGGTGATGAAGTAACCTAAAATTTGGTGATGGAGAAGAAGAAAAATATTGAAATCGTTTACATCTATGATACCATAATACAATATGAATATGGTGAATAAATATACTATTGAGACTCATCATATAATTTGAATTATTTATAATGTATATGGAATATGTTTCATTAATTAATAGTCTTTTAACTTAGTTTCTTAGTGATGAAGTAACCTAAAATTTGGTGATGAAGAATAAGAAAAATATTGAAATTGTTTACATATATTATACCATAATACAATATGAATATGGTTTATAAATATACTATCGAGACTCATTATATAATTTGAGTTATTTCCAATGTTAATGGAATATGTGTCATTAATTAATAGTCTTTTAACTTAGTTTCTTAGTGATGAAGTAACATAAAATTTGGTGATGAAGAAGAAGAAAAATATTGAAATCATTTACCTCTATGATACCATAATACAATATGAATATGGTGAATATATATACTTTCGAGACTCATTATATAATTTGAATTATTTCCAATGTACATGGAATATGTGTCATTAAAGAATAGTCTTTTAACTTAGTTTCTTAGTGATGAAGTAATCTAAAATTTGGTGATGGAGAAGAAGAAAAAATATTGAAATTGTTTACATCTATTATACCATAATACAATATTAGAATGGTGATTAATTTACTATCGAGACTCATTATATAATTTGAATTATTTTCAATGTACATGGAATATGTGTCATTAATTAATAGTCTTTTAACTTAGTTTCTTAGTGATGAAGTAACCTAAAATTTGGTGATGGAGAAGAAGAAAAATATTGAAATCATTTACATCTATTATACCATAATACAATATGAATATGGTGAATAAATATACTATCGAGACTCATTATATACTTTGAATTATTACCAATTTATATGAAATATGTGTCATTAATTAATAGTCTTTTAACTTAGTTTCTTGGTGATGAAGTAACCTAAAATTTGGTGATGGAGAAGAAGAAAAATATTGAAATCGTTTACATCTATGATACCATAATACAATATGAATCTGGTGAATAAATATACTATCGAGACTCATCATATAATTTGAATTATTTCCAATGTATATGGAATATGTGTCATTAATTAATAGTCTTTTATCTTAGTTTCTTAGTGATGAAGTAACCTAAAATTTGGTAATGGAGAAGAAGAAAAATATTGAAATCATTTACATCTATGATACCATAATACAATATGAATATGATGAATATATATACTATCGAGACTCATTATATAATTTGAATTATTTCCAATGTACATGGAATATGTGTCATTAAATAATGGTCTTTTAACTTAGTTTCGTTGTGATGAAGTAACCTAAAATTTTGTAAGGGAGGAGAAGAAAAATATTGAAATCATTTACATCTATGATACCATAATACAATATGAATATGGTGAATATATATACTATCGGGCCAGATTATATAATTTAAAATTATTACCAATGTATATGAAATATGTGTCATTAACTAATAGTCTTTTAACTTTGTTTCTTGGTGAAGAAGTAACCTAAAATTTGGTGATAGAGAAGAAGAAAAATATTTAAATTTTTTACATCTATTATACCATAATAAAATATGAATATGGTGAATAAATATACTATTGAGACTCATTATATAATTTGAATTATTTCCAATGTACATGGAATATGTGTCATTAATTAAAAGTCTTTTAACTTAGTTTCTTAGTGATGAAGTAACCTAAAATTTTGTGAGGGAGAAGAAGAAAAATATTGAAATCATTTAAATCTATGATACTATAATACAATATGAATATGGTGAATATATATACTGTAACACCCCAGTTTTGATTATTTGATTTATTTAATTAGGAATTTATTTTATTAGAATTAGTAAAATAAAAAGAATTATTTATTTTGGAATATTTGAAGAAAATAAAAGAAATAAGAAAATATTGAGTTTTTAAGCTTTTGGGCTTGGATGTCGTTAGTAAAGAGTGGGGGTGCAAAAGAAATAAGGATATATTTTGGAACTCAAGTTATTTTCTCATTATTCACGATAACACAGAATTTGGGAAATTTGGGAAGCTGAGCTCTGAAGGTGCGAAGAACGAAGAACATCGCTCAGAGAACTCAAGCTGCAATTTGATAAGGTAAGGGGGGCTACTACTCAATTTATATTTGCTTATGGGTTTAGATGCAATTGGTTGGGTAATCGTAGGATAATCCCATTTTCTCTGATGTTCTTAGTGATCGATAACTTTAGGGTCGAATTTCGTTAGAAAAGATTAGGTTCCCTAAAGGTTGTGAATCAATTAAGGATTTTAGGTTTCTATGGTGGATTTGGAGTATATTTGTATGAACGAGAGTTCCCTTAGGTAATTCTAGGGATAACCCCAATGTTGTTAGAATTTCCCTAAAGGACGGGTAATATGTCACTTAAGGTCAATTTTATAAAACTTATTGTTGATGAAAGAATCGTTGATAAAATGGGATGTTTTAAAAATGAAAACTCTGAGTTTGATTGATTTTGGAAAATGAGACCTTAAGTGAATTGATGTTGTCCTTAAGATTGGAAATTGACTAACGTAGAAGGGAATTGTGTTTCCAATTGATGTGTTGCTTTGAGTTATGCAAAATTGATGTTGGTATGTACCGCAATGCACGTTTTGGACGGTATTTTCGCGTTTGGTTGCTGTTCTGAGCCTGCTGCAGGTACAGGAAAAATGTGTACGCGCTCATCAACACGGGCCGTGTTGATTCACACGGGCACCCGTGTTGATCTGCTGGATGGGTGAAAAATAGTGTGTTCCAGACACATTTCAACACGGGCCGTGTTGATTCACACGGGCACCCGTGTTGATTCCCTGTATTGGCAAAATAACGTGTTTCTGGACACATTTCCACACGGGCTGTGTTGATTTACATGGGCACCCGTGTTGAACCTCCTGTGTTGGTTCTGAATTTTGTTTTCTGTGCTCTGTTGTGGTGTACAGGAATGATTTTGTTTAATGTGCAGTGTTTGTTAGTTTTGAACATGCTGCTTAATGATATGCATAGTATTGTGGAGGCTTGTATCGAATAATGTTTGTAGGTTATGATACCGACATTATGTGGATTTTATTGTCATGCTTTTAGATAATGTTATCAAGCATGGATTATGATATAACTTGATATGATTGGTTGGTGTTTAATAGTATGCTGAGTGATTACATGCTATTCATACCTTGTTGTATTTGATATTGTTGATGTTACATGATATGTTTTATTGATGTTAATAGTATGCTGAGTGTTACATACTTTACATATCATGTTGCATTTGTTAATTCCCATTGTGTGGAATTAACATGGTGGCCAATATACGTGTCCGCGATTTAATGGAACGTTGAGGTGGTAGCCGTGTCCGCGATATAATGGAACGGTGAGTTATCCGTGACCCGAGATTTAATGGGGCGGTAAAATGGTACCACATGCATGGGTGTGTTGCATTACATTGAATATAACATGAATGGATGATTTTCCAATGTTGTATTTAATTGATTGTATGCATGTATTGTTGCTAGATTGTTAACGATGTTTGATGTTAATTATAAGCATGAAAAGTAAGATATTATGAATATATGAATTGTAAAGGTTTTCGTAAATTATGAAACATGCTAACTGTTTGGGTGATGCTTATGGTTTTCTGAATTGATTGTTATGAACGTATAATCAAAGGTATAATTGAGATGCTCACCCTTACTGTTGAATATTTCAGATTGAGGAGCTTCGTTCAGGTGCTTGGCGAAGGCTTGTTGTTTCTAGTTTATTTCCGTTTAAGTATTGTCCGGGTCATGCTCTGATAGTTGTAACTCCGGGAACGTTCGTTTGTCGAGATGCTTTAGTCAGACTCGTTTATTCCTTATGTTTGTTATAATATGATGTTGATATATTCCAAGTGTTAATCCCTGATGATTTTGAAAATATTATAACATTGGTTTTGTTAATTAAATTATTCCGCTGTGTAAACATGTATGAGTTGCTTCTATGTTATGCATGACAGGAACTTGTTTTTTATTAAAAGAGAATTGTGACATCCTCGTTAATACACGTACTCTGAAAATATGATTTCAATTATTTGTGAAATTTCATGCGGGGTTTTAGAGGGTGTTACAATAGTGGTATCAGAGCATAGTCGGTCGTTGCGACCAGAGTCTTGAGTCAGTCATTCCTTTTGTATGCGATTAGTGTAAGGCAACACTGTCGATACTGTATTCTGATGAGGGGTATGTTTTAATTCTCAGGAATATGGCTGGGAGAGGTAACGGACGAAATGATGCTGCACTCGCTGAGGCTTTGGGGATGTTAGCTGGTGTACTTGCTGGAAATCCAAGTGGAGGCGTGATTGGTGCTGATAGGTAATTGGGGAACTTCCAAAGGAACAATCCTCCATTGTTCAAAGGTACACATGACCCTGAAGGTGCTCAGAAGTGGCTGAAGGAAATCGAAAGGATTTTCCGTGTGATTGATTGTGCTGAAGATCTGAAAGTCAGATATGGTACGCATATGTTGGCAGAAGAGGCCGATGACTGGTGGGTTGTAACAAGGACTGAAATGGTTCAGGATGGAGAGGCACTGACTTGGGCTAACTTCAGAAGGGCTTTTCTGAGGAGGTACTTTCCTGAAGATGTTCGGGGAAGAAAGGAAATTGAATTTTTGGAGCTTAAGCAGGGCAATCTGACTGTTAGTGAGTATGCTACTAAGTTCACTGAGCTGGCAAAGTATTATGCACACTACAACAATGATGAGGCTAGAGAATTCTATAAATGTATCAAATTTGAGAATGGTCTCCGAGATGAGATTAAGCAGGGAATCAGGTACCAGCGTATTCGTAGATTTTCTGATCTGGTGGATTGTAGCAGGATCTTGGAAGAATACATTACCAAGACTAGGTCGTCTCACTCTCGTGGGGCTGTTGATAAAAGAGGAAAGCAACATATGGACCGTGGCAAGCCATATGGTAGAAGTAACCAGAAATTAGGTGGATGGAAAAGGCCTAGTGGGGGAGATTCTAAGGCTCCTATCAGATGCTACAGGTGTGGTGAGTTTGGTCATCATATTCGAGATTGCAAGAGTGATGAAAAGAAGTGCTATAAATGTGGAAAGACTGGTCATTTGTCTAGTGATTGCAAAGGGAAGTCTGTTACTTGTTACAATTGTGGTGAAGAAGGTCACATTCGTCCGCAGTGTCCTAAGCCTAGGAAGGATCAGTCAGGTGGAAAAGTGTTCGCTTTGTCTGGATCTGAGACTACTCCAGAGGATCGATTGATTAAAGGTACGTGTTTTATTCATGGCACACCTTTAGTTGCAATTATTGATACTGGTGCAACTTATTCTTTCATTTCTTTGGATTGTGCTGAGAGGTTGAAACTGGACATATCTGATATGCGAGGTAGCATGGTTGTTGATACTCCTGCATCGGGTTCAGTGACAACTTCACTTGTATGTAGGAATTGTCCTATTGAGATTTTTGGTAGAGGTTTCGGTATGGATTTAGTGTGCCTACCGCTTGAACAAATTGATATTATCCTTGGGATGAACTGGTTGGAATTCAACCGGGTTCATCTGAACTGTTTTGCTAAGACGGTGATTTTCCCAGAGGCAGTTGGTGTCGAGAATTTGACTATGACTGCTAGGCAGGTACAAGAAGCAATGGAAGACGGTGCTAATGTGTTTATGTTACTTGCTTCGTTAGATGCAACAGGAAAGGTCAGGAGTGGTGAATTGCCAGTGGTGTGTGATTTTCCAGAAGTCTTTCCTGATGATGTTGGTGAGTTACCTCCTGAGAGAGAAGTGGAATTTTCTATAGATTTGATTCCTGGTACGAGACCGGTGTCGATGGCACCATATCGTATGTCTGCATCTGAGTTGGCTGAATTGAAGAGTCAGTTGGAGGATTTACTGGAGAAGAAGTTTATTCGTCCAAGTGTTTCGCCTTGGGGTGCTCCGGTATTGTTGGTCAAGAAGAAAGAAGGTTCTATGAGACTGTGTGTTGATTACAGGCAATTGAACAAGGTAACCATTAAGAATAGGTATCCATTACCGAGGATTGATGATTTAATGGATCAACTAATTGGAGCCAGTGTATTCAGTAAGATTGACTTGAGATCTGGATATCATCAGATTCGTGTGAAAGCGGAAGATATTCAAAAGACTGCTTTTCGAACGAGGTATGGGCATTATGAATATTCTGTTATGCCGTTCGGAGTTACTAATGCACCTGGTGTTTTCATGGAGTACATGAACAGGATTTTTCATCCGTATCTGGATAAGTTTGTTGTGGTTTTTATTGATGACATTCTGATTTATTCCAAGAGTGACGAAGAGCATGCGGAACATCTCAGAATTGTGTTAGAGTTGTTGAAAGATAAGAAGTTGTATGCAAAGTTGTCCAAATGTGAGTTCTGGCTGGATGAAGTTAGTTTTCTTGAACATGTGATTTCTAAGAATGGTATTGCAGTGGATCCTACGAAAGTAGAAGCAGTATCTCAGTGGGAAGCGCCGAAGACTGTTTCTGAAATCAGAAGTTTTCTTGGTCTTGCAGGTTATTACAGAAAGTTTATCGAAGGATTCTCAAAGTTAGCATTGCCGTTGACGAAGTTGACTCGTAAAGGACAAGCGTTTATTTGGGATTCTGATTATGAGAAAGGTTTCCAAGAATTAAAGCGGAAATTGACTAGTGCTCCTATTCTGATTTTGCCGAATCCGGTGGAATCTTTTGTGGTTTATTGTGATGCATCTCTGATGGGATTAGGTGGTGTTCTAATGCAGAATCAATAGGTAGTTGCGTATTCTTCGAGACAGTTGAAGGTTCACGAAAGGAACTATCCTACTCATGACTTAGAGTTGGCAGCAGTTGTGTTTGTCTTGAAATTGTGGAGACATTATCTGTATGGTTCGAGATTTGAAGTGTATAGTGATCATAAGAGTTTGAAGTATCTTTTCGATCAGAAAGAGCTCAATATGAGGCAAAGAAGGTGGTTGGAATTTCTCAAAGATTATGATTTTGGTTTGAATTACCATCCTGGTAAGGCAAATGTGGTTGCAGATGCTTTGAGCAGGAAATCCTTGCATATGTCTATGATGATGGTTCGTGAATTGGATTTAATTGAACAATTCCGAGATTTGAGTTTAAATTGTGAAAGTACTCCGAAGTGTGTTCGTTTGGGTATGTTGAAAATTACTAGTGGTAATCTAGAAGAGATCAGGATCGGGAAGAAATCTGATGTTAATTTAGTTGATAAATTGACATTGATCAACCAAGATCAAGGTGGTGAGTTTAGAATTGATGAAAATGATGTTATGAGATTTGGCGATAGAGTTTGTGTTCCTGATGTCGCAGAAATCAAGAAGAGTATATTAGAGGAAGGACATCGCAGTGGGATGAGTATTCATCCGGGTGCCACGAAAATGTATCATGATTTGAAGAAATTGTTTTGGTGGCCGGGAATGAAAAAGGAAATAGCTGAATTTGTGTACGCATGTTTAATCTGTCAGAAATCAAAGATTGAGCATCAGAAGCCGTCTGGATTTATGCAACCGATGTTTATTCCAGAATGGAAGTGGGATAGTATTTCTATGGATTTCGTATCCGGGTTGCCGAGGACTCCTAAGAACTGTGAAGCGATATGGGTTGTGGTGGATAGATTGACTAAGTCTGCCCATTTTATACCGGTGCGAATGGATTACTCAATGGAGAGATTGGCACAGTTATATATTGAGAAAATAGTGAGTTTGCATGGAGTTCCTTCTAGTATTGTGTCAGATAGAGATCCGAGATTCACTTCGAAATTTTGGGAAGGATTGCAGAAGGCTTTGGGTACTAAATTGAGGTTGAGTTCAGCTTACCATCCTCAGACTGATGGACAGACGGAGAGGACGATTCAATCGTTAGAAGATTTATTGCGTGCTTGTGTTTTAGAGAAGGGTGGAGCTTGGGATAGCTATTTGCCATTGATTGAATTTACTTATAACAATAGTTACCATTCGAGTATTGGTATGGCTCCGTTTGAGGCATTGTATGGTAGACGGTGTAGAACGCCTTTGTGTTGGTATGAATCTAGAGAGAGTTCAGTAATTGGGCTAGAGATTGTTCAGCAAACTACTGAAAAGATCAAATTGATTCAAGAGAAGATGAGAGCTTCTCAGAGTCGTCAGAAAAGTTATCATGATAAGAGGAGAAAGAATTTAGAATTCAGTGCTGGAGATCATGTGTTTATGAGAGTTACTCCGATGACGGGTATTAGTCGAGCGTTGAAATCTAAGAAGTTGACTCCGCGTTTTATTGGTCCGTTTCAGATTACGGAAAGAGTTGGAGAAGTTGCTTATCGTATTGCTTTACCTCCGAGACTTGCGAACTTGCACGATGTTTTTCATGTTTCTCAGTTGAGGAGATACATTCCAGACCCATCTCATGTAATCCAAGTAGATGATGTACAGGTGAGAGGTAACCTGACAGTAGAAACATTGCCTATGAGGATAGAAGATCGGGAAGTGAAACAGTTAAGGGGTAAAGAGATAGCATTAGTGAAGGTTGCTTGGGGAGGTCCAGCAGATGGAAATATCACTTGGGGACTGGAGAGCCAGATGAAAGAGGCTTATCCGGAACTGTTCGTCTAAGGTATGTTTTCGAGGATGAAAACTCTTTTAGTGGGGGAGAGTTGTAACACCCCAGTTGTAATTATTTGATTTATTTTAAATTAGGAAATTATTTTATTAGAATTAATAAAATAAAAAGGAATTATTTATTTTGGAATATTTGAGGAAAATAAAAGAAATAAGAAAATATTGGGTTTTTAAGTTATTGGGCTTGGATGTTGTTAGTAAAGAGTGGGGGTGCAAAAGGAATAAGGATATGTTTTGGAACTCAAGTTATTTTTCTCATTATTCACGATAACACAGAATTTGAGATATTTGGGAAGCTGAGCTCTGAAGGTACGAAGAACGAAGAACATCGCTCAAAAAGTTCAAAGCTGCAAATTGATAAGGTAAGGGGGGCTACTACTCGATTTACTTTTGCTTATGGGTTTAGGTACGGTTGATTTGGATAATCGTAGGGAGAAACCCCAATTGTTAGATGTTATTAGGAATCGATACCCTTAGGATTGAACCTTGTTAGAAAAGGGTTAGGTTCCCAATTTTATGAATCAATTAGGGATTTTAGGTTCCAAATGGTGGATTGGGAGTATGTTTATATGATCGTGAGTTTACCTTAGATGTTCTAGGGATAACCTCAATGTTATCAGATTTCCCCAACAGGACGAATAACCACTTTTAAGGTTACTATAATAATTGTTGGTAATTATGGAATTGATGTGTTGTCTCGAGTGGTACAAAATCGATGTTGTTATATACCGAAATGTGCATTTTGGCTGGCATTTTCCGCATTTGGCTGCTGTTCTGAGCTGCTGCAGGTTCAGGAAAAATCTGCCTCGCGCTCATCAACACGGGCCGTGTTGATTTACACGGGCACCCGTGTTGATTCACTGTATTGCCAGAAAATGTGTTTTCCAGACACATTTCAACACGGGCCGTGTTGATTTACACGGGCACCCGTGTTGATCCCCTGTAATGATAAAAAAATGTGTTTTCTGGGCACATTTCAACACGGGCAGTGTTGATTTACACGGGCACCCGTGTTGATGCTGCTGTGTTGATTTTCTGAATTTTGTTTTCTGTGCTTTATTGTGGATTTTATTGTCATGCTTTTAGATAATGTTATCAAGCATGAATTTTGATATAACTTGATATGATTGATGTTTAAATAGTATGCTGAGTGATTACATGCTATCCATATCCTGTTATGATTGATGTTGTTGGTGTTGCATGATATGTTGATTGATGTTAATAGTATGCTGAGTGTTACATACTTTACATATCATGTTGCATTTGTTAATTCCCATTGTATGGAATTAACATGGTGGCCAATATATGTGTCCGCGATTTAATGGAACGTTGAGGTGGTAGCCGTGTCCGCGATATAATGGAACAGTGAGTTATCCGTGACCCGAGATTTAATGGGGCGGTAAAATGGTACCACATGCATGGGTGTGTTTCATTATATTGAATATAACATGAATGGATGACCTTCCAATGTTGTATTTAATTGATTGTATGCATGTATTGCTGCTAAATTGTTAATGATGTTGGATGTTAATTATAAGTATGAAAAGTGATATATTATGAATATATGAATTGTAAAGGTTTTCGTAAACTATGAAACATGCTAACTGTTTGGGTGATGCTTATGATTTTCTGAATTTATTGTTATGAACGTATAATCAAATGTATAGTTGAGATGCTCACCCTTACTGTTGAATATTTCAGATTGAGGAGCTTCGTTCAGGTGCTTGGCGAAAGCTTGTTGTTTCTAGTTTATTTTCGTTTAAGTATTGTTCGGGTCATGCTCTGATAGTTGTAACTCCGGGAACGTTTGTTTGTCGAGCTGCTTTAGTCAGACTCGTTTATTTCCTTACGTTGTTATAATATGATGTTGATATTTTCCAGGTGTTAATCCCTGATGATTTTGAAAATATTATAACATTGGTTTTGTTAATTAAATTATTCCGCTGTGTAAACATGTATGAGTTGCTTCTATGTTATGCATGACAGGAACTTGTTTTTATTAAAAGAGAATTGTGACATCCTCGTTGATACATGTACTCTGAAATTATAATTTTAATTATTCGCGAAAATTTATTCGGGGTTTTTAGAGGGTGTTACACTCATCATATAATTTGAATTATTTCCTACGTATATGGAATATGTTTCATTAATTAATAGTCTTTTAACTTAGTTTCTTAGTGATGGAGTAACCTAAAATTTGGTGATGTAGAAGAAGAAAAATATTGAAATCATTTATATCTATGATACCATAATACAATATGAATATGGTGAATATATATACTATCGAGACTCATTATATAATTTGAATTATTTCCAATGTACATGGAATATGTGTCATTGAATAATAGTCTTTTAACTTAGTTTCTTAGTGATGAAGTAACCTAAAATTTGGTAAAGGAGAAGAAGAAAAATATTGAAATTGTTTACATATATTATACCATAATACAATATGAATATGGTAAATAAATATATTATCGAGACTCATTATATAATTTGAATTACTTCCAATGTACATGGAATATGTGTCATTAATTAATAGTCTTTTAACTTAGTTTCTTAGTGATGGAGTAACCTAAAATTTGGTGATGGAGAAGAAGAAAAATATTGAAATCATTTACATCTATGATACCATAATACAATATGAATATGGGTCATTAAATAATAGTCTTTTAACTTAGTTTCTTAGTGATGAAGTAACCTAAAATTTGGTAAACGAGAAGAAGAAAAATATTGAAATTGTTTACATCTATTATACCATAATACAATATGAATATGGTGAATAAATATATTATCGAGACTCATTATATAATTTGAATTATTTCCAATGTACATGGAATATGTGTCATTAATTAATAGTCTTTTAACTTAGTTTCTTAGTGATGAAGTAACCTAAAATTTGGTGATGGAGAAGAAGAAAAATATTGAAATCATTTACATCTATTATACCATAATACAATATGAATATGGTGAATAAATATACTATCGAGACTCATTATATAATTTGAATTATTACCAATGTATATAAAATTTGTGTCATTAATTAATAGTCTTTTAACTTAGTTTCTTGGTGAAGAAGTAACCTAAAATTTGATGATGAAAAAAAAGAAAACTATTGAAATTGTTTACATCTATTATACCATAATACAATATGAATATGGTGAATAAATATACTATCGAGACTCGTTATATACTTTGAACTATTACCAATTTATATGAAATATGTGTCATTAATTAATAGTCTTTTAACTTAGTTTCTTGGTGATGAAGTAACCTAAAATTTGGTGATGGAGAAGAAGAAAAATATTGAAATCGTTTACAACTATGATACCATAATACAATATGAATATGGTGAATAAATATACTATCGAGACTTATCATATAATTTGAATTATTTCCAATGTATATGGAATATGTTTCATTAATTAATAGTCTTTTAACTTAGTTTCTTAGTGATGAAGTAACCTGAAATTTGGTGATGGAGAAGAAGAAAAATATTGAAATTGTTTACATATATTATACCATAATACAATATGAATATGGTGAATAAATATACTATCGAGACTCATTACATTATTTGAATTATTTCCAATGTACATGGAATATGTGTCATGAATTAATAGTCTTTTATCTTAGTTTCTTAGTGATGAAGTAACCTAAAATTTGGTGATGGAGAAGAAGAAAAATATTGAAATCATTTACATCTATGATACCATAATACAATATGAATATGGTGAATATATATACTATCGAGACTCATTATATAATTTGAATTATAAACAATGTATATGAAATATGTATCATTAATTAATAGTCTTTTAACTTAGTATCTTGGTGAACAAGTAACCTAAAATTTTGTGATGGAGAAGAAGAAAAATATTGAAATCCTTTACGTCTATGATACCATAATACAATATGAATATGGTGAATAAATATACTATCGAGACTCATAATATAATTTGAATTATTACCAATGTATATAAAATATGTGTCATTAATTAATAGTCTTTTAACTTAGTTTCTTGGGTAAGAAGTAACCTAATATTTGATGATGAAAAATAAGAAAACTATTCAAATTGTTTACATCTATTATATCATAATACAATATGAATATGATGAATAAATATACTATCGAGACTCATTATATAATTTGAATTATTACCAATTTATATGAAATATGTGTCATTAATTAATAGTCTTTTAACTTAGTTTCTTGGTGATGAAGTAACCTAAAATTTGGTGATGGAGAAGAAGAAAAATATTGAAATCGTTTACATCTATGATACCATAATACAATATGAATATGGTGAATAAATATACTATCGAGACTTATCATATAATTTGAATTATTTCCAATGTATATGGAATATGTTTCATTAATTAATAGTCTTTTAACTTAGTTTCTTAGTGATGAAGTAACCTAAAATTTGGTGATGGAGAAGAAGAAAAATATTGAAATTGTTTACATATATTATACCATAATACAATATGAATATGGTGAATAAATATACTATCGAGACTCATTACATTATTTGAATTATTTCCAATGTACATGGAATATGTGTCATGAATTAATAGTCTTTTATCTTAGTTTCTTAGTGATGAAGTAACCTAAAATTTGGTGATGGAGAAGAAGAAAAATATTGAAATCATTTACATCTATGATACCATAATACAATATGAATATGGTGAATATATATACTATCGAGACTCATTATATAATTTGAATTATTTCCAATGTACATGGAATATGTGTCATTAAATAATTGTCTTTTAACTTAGTTTCTTTGTGATGAAGTAACCTAAAATTTGGTGATGGAGAAGAAGAAAAATATTGAAATTGTTTACATATATTATACCATAATACAATATGAATATGGTGAATAAATATACTATCGAGACTCATTATATAATTTGAATTACTTCCAATGTACATGGAATATGTGTCATTAATTAATAGTCTTTTAACTTAGTTTCTTAGTGATGGAGTAACCTAAAATTTGGTGATGTAGAAGAAGAAAAATATTGAAATCATTTATATCTATGATACCATAATACAATATGAATATGGTGAATATATATACTATCGAGACTCATTATATAATTTGAATTATTTCCAATGTACATGGAATATGTGTAATTAAATAATAGTCTTTTAACTTAGTTTCTTAGTGATGAAGTAACCTAAAATTTGGTAAAGGAGAAGAAGAAAAATATTGAAATCGTTTACATCTATGATACCATAATACAATATGAATATGGTGAATAAATATACTATCGAGACTTATCATATAATTTGAATTATTTCCAATGTATATGGAATATGTTTCATTAATTAATAGTCTTTTAACTTAGTTTCTTAGTGATGAAGTAACCTGAAATTTGGTGATGGAGAAGAAGAAAAATATTGAAATCATTTACATCTATTATATCATAATACAATATGAATATGGTGAATAAATATACTATCGAGACTCATTATATAATTTGAATTATTACCAATGTATATAAAATTTGTGTCATTAATTAATAGTCTTTTAACTTAGTTTCTTGGTGAAGAAGTAACCTAAAATTTGATGATGAAAAAGAAAAAAACTATTGAAATTGTTTACATCTATTATACCATAATACAATATGAATATGGTGAATAAATATACTATTGAGACTCATTATATACTTTGAACTATTACCAATTTATATGAAATATGTGTCATTAATTAATAGTCTTTTAACTTAGTTTCTTGGTGAAGAAGTAACCTAAAATTTGATGATGAAAAAGAAAAAAACTATTGAAATTGTTTACATCTATTATACCATAATACAATATGAATATGGTGAATATATATACTATCGAGACTCATCATATAATTTGAATTATTTCCTATGTATATGGAATATGTTTCATTAATTAATAGTCTTTTAACTTAGTTTCTTAGTGATGAAGTAACCTAAAATTTGGTGATGGAGAAGAAGAAAAATATTGAAATTGTTTACATATATTATACCATAATACAATATAAATATGGTGAATAAATATACTATCGAGACTCATTATATAATTTGAATTACTTCCAATGTACATGGAATATGTGTCATTAATTAATAATCTTTTAACTTAGTTTCTTAGTGATGAAGTAACCTAAAATTTGGTGATGGAGAAGAAGAAAAATATTGAAATCATTTACATCTATGATACCATAATACAATATGAATATGGTGAATATATATACTATCGAGACTCATTATATAATTTGAATTATTTCCAATGTACATGGAATATGTGTCATTAAATAATAGTCTTTTAACTTAGTTTCTTAGTGATGAAGTAACCTAAAATTTGGTAAAGGAGAAGAAGAAAAATATTGAAATTGTTTACATCTATTATACCATAATACAATATGAATATGGTGAATAAATATATTATCGAGACTCATTATATAATTTGAATTATTTCCAATGTACATGGAATATGTTTCATTAATTAATATTCTTTTAACTTAGTTTCTTAGTGATGAAGTAACCTAAAATTTGGTGATGGAGAAGAAGAAAAATATTGAAATCATTTACATCTATTATACCATAATACAATATGAATATGGTGAATAAATATACTATCGAGACTCATTATATAATTTGAATTATTACCAATGTATATAAAATTTGTGTCATTAATTAATAGTCGTTTAACTTAGTTTCTTGGTGAAGAAGTAACCTAAAATTTGATGATGAAAAAGAAGAAAACTATTGAAATTGTTTACATCTATTATACCATAATACAATATGAATATGGTGAATAAATATACTATCGAGACTCATTATATACTTTGAACTATTACCAATTTATATGAAATATGTGTCATTAATTAATAGTCTTTTAACTTAGTTTCTTGGTGATGAAGTAACCTAAAATTTGGTGATGGAGAAGAAGAAAAATATTGAAATCGTTTACAACTATGATACCATAATACAATATGAATATGGTGAATAAATATACTATCGAGACTTATCATATAATTTGAATTATTTCCAATGTATATGGAATATGTTTCATTAATTAATAGTCTTTTAACTTAGTTTCTTAGTGATGAAGTAACCTGAAATTTGGTGATGGAGAAGAAGAAAAATATTGAAATTGTTTACATATATTATACCATAATACAATATGAATATGGTGAATAAATATACTATCGAGACTCATTACATTATTTGAATTATTTCCAATGTACATGGAATATGTGTCATGAATTAATAGTCTTTTATCTTAGTTTCTTAGTGATGAAGTAACCTAAAATTTGGTGATGGAGAAGAAGAAAAATATTGAAATCATTTACATCTATGATACCATAATACAATATGAATATGGTGAATATATATACTATCGAGACTCATTATATAATTTGAATTATTTCCAATGTAAATGGAATATGTGTCATTAAATAATTGTCTTTTAACTTAGTTTCTTTGTGATGAAGTAACCTAAAATTTGGTAAGGGAGAAGAAGAAAAATATTGAAATTGTTTACATCTATTATACCATAATACAATATGAATATGATGAATAAATATACTATCGAGACTCATTATTTAATTTGAATTATTTCCAATGTATATGAAATATGTGTCATTAATTAATAGTCTTTTAACTTAGTTTCTTAGTGATGAAGTAACCTAAAATTTGGTGATGCAGAAGAAGAAAAATACTGAAATTGTTAAATCTATTATACCATAATACAATATGAATATGGCAAATAAATATACTATCGAGACTAATAATATAATTTGAATTATTTCCAATGTATATGGAATATTGGTCATTAATTAATAGTCTTTTGACTTAGTTTCTTAGTGATAAAGTAACCTAAAATTCGGTGACGGAGAAGAAGAAAAATGTTGAAATTGTTTACATCTATTATATCATAATACAATATGAATATGGTGAATAAATATACTATCGAGACTCATTATATAATTTGAATTATTACCAATGTATATGAAATATGTGTCATTAATTAATAGTGTTTTAACTTAATTTCTTGGTGATAAAGTGACCTAAAATTTTGTGATGGAGAAGAAGAAAAATATTGAAATCGTTTACATCTATAATACCATAATACAATATGAATATGGTGAATAAATATACTATCGAGACTCATTATATAATTTGAATTATTTCTAATTTATATGGAATATGTTTCATTAATTAATAGTCTTTTAACTTAGTTTCTTGGTGAAGAAGTAACCTAAAATTTGATGATGAAAAAGAAGAAAAATATTGAAATTGTTTACATCTATTATACCATAATACAATATAAATATAGAGAATAAATGTACTATCGAGACTCGTTATATACTTTGAATTATTACCAATGTATATGAATTAAGTGTCATTAATTAATAGTCTTTTAACTTAGTTTCTTGGTGATGAAGTAACCAAAAATTTGGTGATGGAGAAGAAGAAAAATATTGAAGTCGTTTACATCTATGATACCATAATACAATATGAATATGGTGAATAAATATACTATCGAGACTCATTATATTATTTGAATTATTTCTAATGTATATGGAATATGTGTCATTAATTAATAGTCTTTTAACTTAGTTTCTTAGTGATAAAGTAACCTAAAATTCGGCGACGGAGAAAAAGAAAAATGTTGAAATTGTTTACATCTATTATATCCTAATACAATATGAATATGGTGAATAAATATACTATCGAGACTCATTATATAATTTGAATTATAAACAATGTATATGAAATATGTATCATTAATTAATAGTCTTTTAACTTAGTATTTTGGTGAACAAGTAACCTAAAATTTGGTGATGGAGAAGAAGAAAAATATTGAAATCCTTTACGTCTATGATACCATAATACAATATGAATATGGTGAATAAATATACTATCGAGACTCATAATATAATTTGAATTATTACCAATGTATATAAAATATGTGTCATTATTTAATAGTCTTTTAACTTAGTTTCTTGGGTAAGAAGTAACCTAATATTTGATGATGAAAAATAAGAAAACTACTCAAATTGTTTACATCTATTATATCATAATACAATATGAATATGGTTAATAAATATACTATCAAGACTCATTATATAATTTGAATTATTACCAATTTATATGAAATATGTGTCATTAATTAATAGTCTTTTAACTTAGTTTCTTGGTGATGAAGTAACCTAAAATTTGGTGATGGAGAAGAAGAAAAATATTGAAATCGTTTACATCTATGATACCATAATACAATATGAATATGGTGAATAAATATACTATCGAGACTCATCATATAATTTGAATTATTTCAAATGTATAAGGAATATGTTTCATTAATTAATAGTCTTTTAACTTAGTTTCTTAGTGATCAAGTAACCTAAAATTTGGTGATGGAGAAGAAGAAAAATATTGAAATTGTTTACATATATTATACCATAATACAATATGAATATGGTGTATAAATATACTATTGAGACTCATTATATAATTTGAGTTATTTCCAAAGTACATGGAATATGTGTCATTAATTAATAGTCTTTTAACTTTGTTTCTTAGTGATGAAGTAACCTAAAATTTGGTGATAGAGAAGAAGAAAAATATTTAAATTGTTTACATCTATTATACCATAATACAATATGAATATGGTGAATAAATCTACTATCGAGACTCATTATATAATTTGAATTATTACCAATGTATATAAAATATGTGTCATTAATTAATAGTCTTTTAACTTAGTTTCTTGGTGAAGAAGTAACCTAAAATTTGATGATGAAAAATAAGAAAACTATTGAAATTGTTTACATCTATTATACCATAATACAATATGAATATGGTGAATAAATATACCATCGAGACTCATTATATACTTTGAATTATTACCAATTTATATGAAATATGTGACATTAATTAATAGTCTTTTAACTTAGTTTCTTGGTGATGAAGTAACCTAAAATTTGGTGATGGAGAAGAAGAAAAATATTGAAATCGTTTACAACTATGATACCATAATACAATATGAATATGGTGAATAAATATACTATCGAGACTCGTCATATAATTTGAATTATTTCCTATGTATATGGAATATGTTTCATTAATTAATAGTCTTTTAACTTAGTTACTTAGTGATGAAGTAACCTAAAATTTGGTGATGGAGAAGAAGAAAAATATTGAAATTGTTTACATATATTATACCATAATACAATATGAATATGGTGAATAAATATAATATCGAGACTAATTATATAATTTGAATTGTTTCCAATGTACATGGAATATGTGTCATTAATTAATAGTCTTTTAACTTAGTTTCTTAGTGATGAAGTAACCTAAAATTTGGTGATGGAGAAGAAGAAAAATATTGAAATCATTTACATCTATGATACCATAATACAATATGAATATGGTGAATATATATACTATCGAGACTCATTATATAATTTGAATTATTTCCAATGTACATGGAATATGTGTCATTAAATAATAGTCTTTTAACTGAGTTTCTTAGTGATGAAGTAACCTAAAATTTGGTGATGGAGAAGAAGTAAAATATTAAAAATGGTTTACATCTATTATACCATAATACAATATGAATATGATGAATAAATATACTATCGAGACTCATTATATAATTTGAATTACTTCCAATGTACATGGAATATGTGTAATTAATTAATAGTCTTTTAACTTAGTTTCTTAGTGATGGAGTAACCTAAAATTTGGTGATGGAGAAGAAGAAAAATATTGAAATCATTTACATCTATGATACCATAATACAATATGAATATGGTGAATATATATACTATCGAGACTCATTATATAATTTGAATTATTTCCAATGTACATGGAATATATGTCATTAAATAATAGTATTTTAACTTAGTTTCTTAGTGATGAAGTAACCTAAAATTTGGTAAAGGAGAAGAAGAAAAATATTGAAATTGTTTACATTTATTATACCATAATACAATATGAATATGGTGAATAAATATATTATCGAGACTCATTATATAATTTGAATTATTTCCAATGTACATGGAATATGTGTCATTAATTAATAGTCTTTCAACTTAGTTTCTTAGTGATGAAGTAACCTAAAATTTGGTGATGGAGAAGAAGAAAAATATTGAAATCATTTACATCTATTATACCATAATACAATGTGAATATGGTGAATAAATATACTATCGAGACTCATTATATAATTTGAATTATTACCAATGTATATAAAATATGTGTCATTAATTAATAGTCTTTTAACTTAGTTTCTTGGTGAAGAAGTAACCTAAAATTTGATGACGAAAAAGAAGAAAACTGTTGAAATTGTTTACATCTATTATACCATAATACAATATGAATATGGTGAATAAATATACTATCGAGACTCATTATATACTTTGAACTATTACCAATTTATATGAAATATGTGTCATTAATTAATAGTCTTTTAACTTAGTTTCTTGGTGATGAAGTAACCTAAAATTTGGTGATGGAGAAGAAGAAAAATATTGAAATCGTTTACATCTATGATACCATAATACAATATGAATATGGTGAATAAATATACTATCGAGACTCATCATATAATTTGAATTATTTCCAATGTATATGGAATATGTTTCATTAATTAATAGTCTTTTAACTTAGTTTCTTAGTGATGAAGTAACCTAAAATTTTGTTATGGAGAAGAAGAAAAATATTGAAATTGTTTACATATATTATACCATAATACAATATGAATATGGTGAATAAATATACTATCGAGACTCATTACATTATTTGAATTATTTCCAATGTACATGGAATATGTGTCATGAATTAATAGTCTTTTATCTTAGTTTCTTAGTGATGAAGTAACCTAAAATTTGGTGATGGAGAAGAAGAAAAATATTGAAATCATTTACATCTATGATACCATAATACAATATGAATATGGTGAATATATATATTATCGAGACTCATTATATAATTTGAATTATTTCCAATGTACATGGAATATGTGTCATTAAATAATAGTCTTTTAACTTAGTTTCTTTGTGATGAAGTAACCTAAAATTTGGTAAGGGAGAAGAAGAAAAATATTGAAATTGTTTACATCTATTATACCATAATACAATATGAATATGATGAATAAATATACTATCGAGACTCATTATATAATTTGAATTACTTCCAATGTACATGGAATATGTGTCATTAATTAATAGTCTTTTAACTTAGTTTTTTAGTGATGGAGTAACCTAAAATTTGGTGATGGAGAAGAAGAAAAATATTGAAATCATTTACATCTATGATACCATAATACAATATGAATATGGTGAATATATATACTATCGAGACTCATTATATAATTTGAATTATTTCTAATTTATATGGAATATGTTTCATTAATTAATAGTCTTTTAACTTAGTTTCTTGGTGAAGAAGTAACCTAAAATTTGATGATGAAAATGAAGAAAAATATTGAAATTGTGTACATCTATTATACCATAATACAATATAAATATAGAGAATAAATGTACTATCGAGACTCGTTATATACTTTGAATTATTACCAATGTATATGAATTAAGTGTCATTAATTAATAGTCTTTTAACTTAGTTTCTTGGTGATGAAGTAACCAAAAATTTGGTGATGGAGAAGAAGAAAAATATTGAAGTCGTTTACATCTATGATACCATAATATAATATGAATATGGTGAATAAATATACTATCGAGACTCATTATATAATTTGAATTATTTCTAATGTATATGGAATATGTGTCATTAATTAATAGTCTTTTAACTTAGTTTCTTTGTGATAAAGTAACCTAAAATTCGGTGACGGAGAAGAAGAAAAATGTTGAAATTGTTTACATCTATTATATCCTAATACAATATGAATATGGTGAATAAATATACTATCGAGACTCATTATATAATTTGAATTATAAACAATGTATATGAAATATGTATCATTAATTAATAGTCTTTTAACTTAGTATCTTGGTGAACAAGTAACCTAAAATTTGGTGATGGAGAAGAAGAAAAATATTGAAATCCTTTACGTCTATAATACCATAATACAATATGAATATGGTGAATAAATATACTATCGAGACTCATAATATAATTTGAATTATTACCAATGTATATAAAATATGTGTCATTAATTAATAGTCTTTTAACTTAGTTTCTTGGGTAAGAAGTAACCTAATATTTGATGATGAAAAATAAGAAAACTATTCAAATTGTTTACATCTATTATATCATAATACAATATGAATATGGTGAATAAATATACTATCGAGACTCATTATATAATTTGAATTATTACCAATTTATATGAAATATGTGTCATTAATTAATAGTCTTTTAACTTAGTTTCTTGGTGATGAAGTAACCTAAAATTTGGTGATGGAGAAGAAGAAAAATATTGAAATAGTTTACATATATGATACCATAATACAATATGAATATGGTGAATAAATATACTATCGAGACTCATCATATAATTTGAATTATTTCCAATGTATAAGGAATATGTTTCATTAATTAATAGTCTTTTAACTTAGTTTCTTAGTGATCAAGTAACCTAAAATTTGGTGATGGAGAAGAAGAAAAATATTGAAATTGTTTATATATATTATACAAATAATACAATATGAATATGGTGTATAAATATACTATCGAGACTCATTATATAATTTGAGTTATTTCCAAAGTACATGGAATATGTGTCATTAATTAATAGTCTTTTAACTTAGTTTCTTAGTGATGAAGTAACCTAAAATTTGGTGATAGAGAAGAAGAAAAATATTTAAATTGTTTACATCTATTATACCATAATACAATATGAATATGGTGAATAAATCTACTATCAAGACTCATTATATAATTTGAATTATTACCAATGTATATAAAATATGTGTCATTAATTAATAGTCTTTTAACTTAGTTTCTTGGTGAAGAAGTAACCTAAAATTTGATGATGAAAAATAAGAAAAAAATTTTAAATTGTTTACATCTATTATACCATAATACAATATGAATATGGTGAATAAATATACTATCGAGACTCATTATATACTTTGAATTATTACCAATTTATATGAAATATGTGACATTAATTAATAGTATTTTAACTTAGTTTCTTGGTGATGAAGTAACCTAAAATTTGGCGATGGAGAAGAAGAAAACTATTGAAATCGTTTACATATATTATACCATAATACAATATGAATATGGTGAATAAATATACTATCGAGACTCATTATATAATTTGAATTATTTCCAATGTACATGGAATATGTGTCATTAATTAATAGTCTTTTAACTGAGTTTCTTAGTGATGAAGTAACCTAAAATTTGGCGATGGAGAAGAAGAAAACTATTGAAATCATTTACATCTATTATAACATAATACAATATGAATATGATGAATAAATATACTATCGAGACTCATTATATAATTTGAATTACTTCCAATGTACATGGAATATGTGTCATTAATTAATAGTCTTTTAACTGAGTTTCTTAGTGATGAAGTAACCTAAAATTTGGTGATGGAGAAGAAGAAAAATATTGAAATCATTTACATCTATTATACCATAATACAATATGAATATGATGAATAAATATACTATCGAGACTCATTATATAATTTGAATTACTTCCAATGTACATGGAATATATGTCATTAAATAATAGTCTTTTAACTTAGTTTCTTAGTGATGAAGTAACCTAAAATTTGGTAAAGGAGAAGAAGAAAAATATTGAAATCGTTTACATCTATTATACCATAATACAATATGAATATGGTGAATAAATATATTATCGAGACTCATTATATAATTTGAATTATTTCCAATGTACATGGAATATGTGTCATTAATTAATAGTCTTTTAACTTAGTTTCTTAGTGATGAAGTAACCTAAAATTTGGTGATGGAGAAGAAGAAAAATATTGAAATCATTTACATCTATTATACCATAATACAATATGAATATGGTGAATAAATATACTATCAAGACTCATTATATAATTTGAGTTATTTCCAAAGTACATGGAATATGTGTCATTAATTAATAGTCTTTTAACTTAGTTTCTTAGTGATGAAGTAACCTAAAATTTGGTGATAGAGAAGAAGAAAAATATTTAAATTGTTTACATCTATTATACCATAATACAATATGAATATGGTGAATAAATATACTATCGAGACTCATTATATAATTTGAATTATTACCAATGTATATAAAATTTGTGTCATTAATTAATAGTCTTTTAACTTAGTTTCTTGGTGAAGAAGTACCCTAAAATTTGATGATGAAAAATAAGAAAACTATTGAAATTGTTTACATCTATTATACCATAATACAATATGAATATGGTGAATAAATATACTATCGAGACTCATTATATACTTTGAACTATTATCAATTTATATGAAATATGTGACATTAATTAATAGTCTTTTAACTTAGTTTCTTGGTGATGAAGTAACCTAAAATTTGGTGATGGAGAAGAAGAAAAATATTGAAATCGTTTACAACTATGATACCATAATACAATATGAATATGGTGAATAAATATACTATCGAGACTCGTCATATAATTTGAATTATTTCCTATGTATATGGAATATGTTTCATTAATTAATAGTCTTTTAACTTAGTTACTTAGTGATGAAGTAACCTAAAATTTGGTGATGGAGAAGAAGAAAAATATTGAAATTGTTTACATATATTATACCATAATACAATATGAATATGGTGAATAAATATACTATCGAGACTTATTATATAATTTGAATTATTTCCAATGTACATGGAATATGTGTCATTAATTAATAGTCTTTTAACTTAGTTTCTTAGTGATGAAGTAACCTAAAATTTGGCGATGGAGAAGAAGAAAACTATTGAAATCATTTACATCTATGATACCATAATACAATATGAATATGGTGAATATATATACTATCGAGACTCATTATATAATTTGAATTATTTCCAATGTACATGGAATATGTGTCATTAAATAATAGTCTTTTAACTGAGTTTCTTAGTGATGAAGTAACCTAAAATTTGGTGATGGAGAAGAAGTAAAATATTGAAATTATTTACATCTATTATACCATAATACAATATGAATATGATGAATAAATATACTATCGAGACTCATTATATAATTTGAATTACTTCCAATGTACATGGAATATGTGTCATTAATTAATAGTCTTTTAACTTAGTTTTTTAGTGATGGAGTAACCTAAAATTTGGTGATGGAGAAGAACAAAAATATTGAAATCATTTACATCTATGATACCATAATACAATATGAATATGGTGAATAAATATACTATCGAGACTCATTATATAATTTGAATTATTTCCAATGTACATGGAATATATGTCATTAAATAATAGTCTTTTAACTTAGTTTCTTAGTGATGAAGTAACCTAAAATTTGGTAAAGGAGAAGAAGAAAAATATTGAAATTGTTTACATCTATTATACCATAATACAATATGAATATGGTGAATAAATATATTATCGAGACTCATTATATAATTTGAATTATTTCCAATGTACATGGAATATATGTCATTAAATAATAGTCTTTTAACTTAGTTTCTTAGTGATGAAGTAACCTAAAATTTGGTAAAGGAGAAGAAGAAAAATATTGAAATTGTTTACATTTATTATACCATAATACAATATGAATATGGTGAATAAATATACTATCGAGACTCATTATATAATTTGAATTATTTCCAATGTATATAAAATTTGTGTCATTAATTAATAGTCTTTTAACTTAGTTTCTTGGTGAAGAAGTAACCTAAAATTTGATGATGAAAAAGAAGAAAACTATTGAAATTGTTTACATCTATTATACCATAATACAATATGAATATGGTGAATAAATATACTATCGAGACTCATTATATACTTTGAACTATTATCAATTTATATGAAATATGTGTCATTAATTAATAGTCTTTTAACTTAGTTTCTTGGTGATGAAGTAACCTAAAATTTGGTGATGGAGAAGAAGAAAAATATTGAAATTGTTTACATATATTATACCATAATACAATATGAATATGGTGAATAAATATACTATCGAGACTCATTACATTATTTGAATTATTTCCAATGTACATGGAATATGTGTCATGAATTAATAGTCTTTTATCTTAGTTTCTTAGTGATGAAGTAACCTAAAATTTGGTGATGGAGAAGAAGAAAAATATTGAAATCATTTACATCTATGATACCATAATAAAATATGAATATGGTGAATATATATACTATCGAGACTCATTATATAATTTGAATTATTTCCAATGTACATGGAATATGTGTCATTAAATAATAGTCTTTTAACTTAGTTTCTTTGTGATGAAGTAACCTAAAATTTGGTAAGGGAGAAGAAGAAAAATATTGAAATTGTTTACATCTATTATACCATAATACAATATGAATATGATGAATAAATATACTATCGAGACTCATTATTTAATTTGAATTATTTCCAATGTATATGGAATATGTGTCATTAATTAATAGTCTTTTAACTTAGTTTCTTAGTGATGAAGTAACCTAAAATTTGGTGATGGAGAAGAAGAAAAATACTGAAATTGTTAAATCTATTATACCATAATACAATATGAATATGGTAAATAAATATACTATCGAGAGTAATTATATAATTTGAATTATTTCCAATGTATATGGAATATTGGTCATTAATTAATAGTCTTTTGACTTAGTTTCTTAGTGATAAAGTAACCTAAAATTCGGTGACGCAGAAGAAGAAAAATGTTGAAATTGTTTACATCTATTATATCATAATACAATATGAATATGGTGAATAAATATACTATCGAGACTCATTATATAATTTGAATTATTACCAATGTATATGAAATATGTGTCATTAATTAATAGTCTTTTAACTTAATTTCTTGGTGATAAAGTAACCTAAAATTTGGTGATGGAGAAGAAGAAAAATATTGAAATAGTTTACATCTATGATACCATAATACAATATGAATATGGTGAATAAATATACTATCGAGACTCATTATATAATTTGAATTATTTCTAATTTATATGGAATATGTTTCATTAATTAATAGTCTTTTAACTTAGTTTCTTGGTGAAGAAGTAACCTAAAATTTGATGATGAAAAAGAAGAAAAATATTGAAATTGTTTACATCTATTATACCATAATACAATATAAATATAGAGAATAAATGTACTATCGAGACTCGTTATATACTTTGAATTATTACCAATGTATATGAATTAAGTGTCATTAATTAATAGTCTTTTAACTTAGTTTCTTGGTGATGAAGTAACCAAAAATTTGGTGATGGAGAAGAAGAAAAATATTGAAGTCGTTTACATCTATGATACCATAATACAATATGAATATGGTGAATAAATATACTATCGAGACTCATTATATTATTTGAATTATTTCTAATGTATATGGAATATGTGTCATTAATTAATAGTCTTTTAACTTAGTTTCTTAGTGATAAAGTAACCTAAAATTCGGCGACGGAGAAGAAGAAAAATGTTGAAATTGTTTACATCTATTATATCCTAATACAATATGAATATGGTGAATAAATATACTATCGAGACTCATTATATAATTTGAATTATAAACAATGTATATGAAATATGTATCATTAATTAATAGTCTTTTAACTTAGTATCTTGGTGAACAAGTAACCTAAAATTTGGTGATGGAGAAGAAGAAAAATATTGAAATCCCTTACGTCTATGATACCATAATACAATATGAATATGGTGAATAAATATACTATCGAGACTCATAATATAATTTAAATTATTACCAATGTATATAAAATATGTGTCATTAATTAATAGTCTTTTAACTTAGTTTCTTGGTGATGAAGTAACCTAAAATTTGGTGATGGAGAAGAAGAAAAATATTGAAATAGTTTACATCTATGATACCATAATACAATATGAATATGGTGAATAAATATACTATCGAGACTCATCATATAATTTGAATTATTTCCAATGTATAAGGAATATGTTTCATTAATTAATAGTCTTTTAACTTAGTTTCTTAGTGATCAAGTAACCTAAAATTTGGTGATGGAGAAGAAGAAAAATATTGAAATTGTTTACATAT
Organism: Vicia faba; assembly: GCA_948472305.1. NCBI lineage: Eukaryota > Viridiplantae > Streptophyta > Magnoliopsida > Fabales > Fabaceae > Vicia > Vicia faba. The sequence goes on from CATIWC010003050.1 coordinate 61,307, forward strand.
ATTATACCATAATAAAATATGAATATGGTGTATAAATATACTATCGAGACTCATTATATAATTTGAGTTATTTCCAAAGTACATGGAATATGTGTCATTAATTAATAGTCTTTTAACTTAGTTTCTTAGTGATGAAGTAACCTAAAATTTGGTGATAGAGAAGAAGAAAAATATTTAAATTGTTTACATCTATTATACCATAATACAATATGAATATGGTGAATAAATCTACTATCGAGACTCATTATATAATTTGAATTATTACCAATGTATATAAAATATGTGTCATTAATTAATAGTCTTTTAACTTAGATTCTTGGTGAAGAAGTAACCTAAAATTTGATGATGAAAAATAAGAAAACTATTGAAATTGTTTACATCTATTATACCATAATACAATATGAATATGGTGAATAAATATACTATCGAGACTCATTATATACTTTGAATTATTACCAATTTATATGAAATATGTGACATTAATTAATAGTCTTTTAACTTAGTTTCTTGGTGATGAAGTAACCTAAAATTTGGTTATGGAAAAGAAGAAAAATATTGAAATCGTTTACAACTATGATACCATAATACAATATGAATATGGTGAATAAATATACTATCGAGACTCGTCATATAATTTGAATTATTTCCTATGTATATGGAATATGTTTCATTAATTAATAGTCTTTTAACTTAGTTACTTAGTGATGAAGTAACCTAAAATTTGGTGATGGAGATGAAGAAAAATATTGAAATTGTTTACATATATTATACCATAATAAAATATAAATATGGTGAATAAATATACTATCGAGACTCATTATATAATTTGAATTATTTCCAGTGTACATGGAATATGTGTCATTAATTAATAGTCTTTTAACTTAGTTTCTTAGTGATGAAGTAACCTAAAATTTGGTGATGGAGAAGAAGAAAAATATTGAAATCATTTACATTTATGATACCATAATACAATATGAATATGGTGAATATATATACTATCGAGACTCATTATATAATTTGAATTATTTCCAATGTACATGGAATATGTGTCATTAAATAATAGTCTTTTAGCTGAGTTTCTTAGTGATGAAGTAACCTAAAATTTGGTGATGGAGAAGAAGTAAAATATTGAAATTGTTTACATCTATTATACCATAATACAATATGAATATGATGAATAAATATACTATCGAGACTCATTATATAATTTGAATTACTTCCAATGTACATGGAATATGTGTCATTAATTAATAGTCTTTTAACTTAGTTTCTTAGTGATGGAGTAACCTAAAATTTGGTGATGGAGAAGAAGAAAAATATTGAAATCATTTACATCTATGATACCATAATACAATATGAATATGGTGAATATATATACTATCGAGACTCATTATATAATTTGAATCATTTCCAATGTACATGGAATATGTGTCATTAAATAATAGTCTTTTAACTTAGTTTCTTAGTGATGAAGTAACCTAAAATTTGGTAAAGGAGAAGAAGAAAAATATTGAAATCATTTACATCTATTATACCATAATAAAATATGAATATGGTGAATAAATATACTATCGAGACTCATTATATAATTTGAATTATTACCAATGTATATAAAATTTGTGTCATTAATTAATAGTCTTTTAACTTAGTTTCTTGGTGAAGAAGTAACCTAAAATTTGATGATGAAAAAGAAGAAAACTATTGAAATTGTTTACATCTATTATACCATAATACAATATGAATATGGTGAATAAATATACTATCGTGACTCATTATATACTTTGAACTATTACCAATTTATATGAAATATGTGTCATTAATTAATAGTCTTTTAACTTAGTTTCTTGGTGATGAAGTAACCTAAAATTTGGTGATGGAGAAGAAGAAAAATATTGAAATCGTTTACATCTATGATACCATAATACAATATGAATATGGTGAATAAATATACTATCGAGACTCATCATATAATTTGAATTATTTCCAATGTATATGGAATATGTTTCATTAATTAATAGTCTTTTAACTTAGTTTCTTAGTGATGAAGTAACCTAAAATTTGGTGATGGAGAAGAAGAAAAATATTGAAATTGTTTACATATATTATACCATAATACAATATGAATATGGTGAATAAATATACTATCGAGACTCATTACATTATTTGAATTATTTCCAATGTATATGGAATATGTGTCATGAATTAATAGTCTTTTATCTTAGTTTCTTAGTGATGAAGTAACCTAAAATTTGGTGATGGAGAAGAAGAAAAATATTGAAATCATTTACATCTATGATATCATAATACAATATGAATATGGTGAATATATATACTATCGAGACTCATTATATAATTTGAATTATTACCAATGTACATGGAATATGTGTCACTAAATAATAGTCTTTTAACTTAGTTTCTTTGTGATGAAGTAACCTAAAATTTGGTGATGGAGAAGAAGAAAAATACTGAAATTGTTAAATCTATTATACTATAATACAATATGAATATGGTAAATAAATATATTATCGAGACTAATTATATAATTTGAATTATTTCCAATGTATATGGAATATTGGTCATTAATTAATAGTCTTTTGACTTAGTTTCTTAGTGATAAAGTAACCTAACATTCGGTGACGGAGAAGAAGAAAAATGTTGAAATTGTTTACATCTATTATATCATAATACAATATGAATATGGTGAATAAATATACTATCGAGACTCATTATATAATTTGAATTATTACCAATGTATATGAAATATGTGTCATTAATTAATAGTCTTTTAACTTAATTTCTTGGTGATAAAGTAACCTAAAATTTGGTGATGGAGAAGAAGAAAAATATTGAAATCGTTTACAACTATGATACCATGATACAATATGAATATGGTGAATAAATATACTATCGAGACTCATTATATAATTTGAATTATTTCTAATTTATATGGAATATGTTTCATTAATTAATAGTCTTTTAACTTAGTTTCTTGGTGAAGAAGTAACCTAAAATTTGATGATGAAAAAGAAGAAAAATATTGAAATTGTTTACATCTATTATACCATAATACAATATAAATATAGAGAATAAATGTACTATCGAGACTCGTTATATACTTTGAATTATTACCAATGTATATGAATTAAGTGCCATTAATTAATAGTCTTTTAACTTAGTTTCTTGGTGATGAAGTAACCAAAAATTTGGTGATGGAGAAGAAGAAAAATATTGAAGTCGTTTACATCTATGATACCATAATACAATATGAATATGGTGAATAAATATACTATCGAGACTCATTATATAATTTGAATTATTTCTAATGTATATGGAATATGTGTCATTAATTAATAGTCTTTTAACTTAGTTTCTTAGTGATAAAGTAACCTAAAATTTGGAGATGGAGAAGAAGAAAAATATTGAAATCCTTTACATCTATTATATCCTAATACAATATGAATATGGTGAATAAATATACTATCGAGACTCATAATATAATTTGAATTATTACCAATGTATATAAAATATGTGTCATTAATTAATAGTCTTTTAACTTAGTTTCTTGGGTAAGAAGTAACCTAATATTTGATGATGAAAAATAAGAAAACTATTCAAATTGTTTACATCTATTGTATCATAATACAATATGAATATGGTGAATAAATATACTATCGAGACTCATTATATAATTTGAATTATTACAAATTTATATGAAATATGTGTCATTAATTAATAGTCTTTTAACTTAGTTTCTTGGTGATGAAGTAACCTAAAATTTGGTGATGGAGAAGAAGAAAAATATTGAAATAGTTTACATCTATGATACCATAATACAATATGAATATGGTGAATAAATATACTATCGAGACTCATCATATAATTTGAATTATTTCCAATGTATAAGGAATATGTTTCATTAATTAATAGTATTTTAACTTAGTTTCTTAGTGATCAAGTAACCTAAAATTTGGTGATGGAGAAGAAGAAAAATATTGAAATTGTTTACATATATTATACCATAATACAATATGAATAAGGTGTATAAATATACTATCGAGACTCATTATATAATTTGAGTTATTTCCAAAGTACATGGAATATGTGTCATTAATTAATAGTCTTTTAACTTAGTTTCTTAGTGATGAAGTAACCTAAAATTTGGTGATAGAGAAGAAGAAAAATATTTAAATTGTTTACATCTATTATACCATAATACAATATGAATATGGTGAATAAATCTACTATCGAGACTCATTATATAATTTGAATTATTTCCAATGTATATAAAATATGTGTCATTAATTAATAGTCTTTTAACTTAGTTTCTTGGTGAAGAAGTAACCTAAAATTTGATGATGAAAAATAAGAAAACTATTGAAATTGTTTACATCTATTATACCATATAACAATATGAATATGGTGAATAAATATACTATCGAGACTCATTATATACTTTGAATTATTACTAATTTATATGAAATATGTGACATTAATTAATAGTCTTTTAACTTAGTTTCTTGGTGATGAAGTAACCTAAAATTTGGTGATGGAGAAGAAGAAAAATATTGAAATCGTTTACAACTATGATACCATAATACAATATGAATATGGTGAATAAATATACTATCGAGACTCGTCATATAATTTGAATTATTTCCTATGTATATGGAATATGTTTCATTAATTAATAGTCTTTTAACTTAGTTACTTAGTGATGAAATAACCTAAAATTTGGTGATGGAGAAGAAGAAAAATATTGAAATCATTTACATCTATGATATCATAATACAATATGAATATGGTGAATATATATACTATCGAGACTCATTATATAATTTGAATTATTACCAATGTACATGGAATATGTGTCACTAAATAATAGTCTTTTAACTTAGTTTCTTTGTGATGAAGTAACCTAAAATTTGGTGATGGAGAAGAAGAAAAATACTGAAATTGTTAAATCTATTATACTATAATACAATATGAATATGGTAAATAAATATATTATCGAGACTAATTATATAATTTGAATTATTTCCAATGTATATGGAATATTGGTCATTAATTAATAGTCTTTTGACTTAGTTTCTTAGTGATAAAGTAACCTAACATTCGGTGACGGAGAAGAAGAAAAATGTTGAAATTGTTTACATCTATTATATCATAATACAATATGAATATGGTGAATAAATATACTATCGAGACTCATTATATAATTTGAATTATTACCAATGTATATGAAATATGTGTCATTAATTAATAGTCTTTTAACTTAATTTCTTGGTGATAAAGTAACCTAAAATTTGGTGATGGAGAAGAAGAAAAATATTGAAATCGTTTACAACTATGATACCATAATACAATATGAATATGGTGAATAAATATACTATCGAGACTCATTATATAATTTGAATTATTTCTAATTTATATGGAATATGTTTCATTAATTAATAGTCTTTTAACTTAGTTTCTTGGTGAAGAAGTAACCTAAAATTTGATGATGAAAAAGAAGAAAAATATTGAAATTGTTTACATCTATTATACCATAATACAATATAAATATAGAGAATAAATGTACTATCGAGACTCGTTATATACTTTGAATTATTACCAATGTATATGAATTAAGTGCCATTAATTAATAGTCTTTTAACTTAGTTTCTTGGTGATGAAGTAACCAAAAATTTGGTGATGGAGAAGAAGAAAAATATTGAAGTCGTTTACATCTATGATACCATAATACAATATGAATATGGTGAATAAATATACTATCGAGACTCATTATATAATTTGAATTATTTCTAATGTATATGGAATATGTGTCATTAATTAATAGTCTTTTAACTTAGTTTCTTAGTGATAAAGTAACCTAAAATTTGGAGATGGAGAAGAAGAAAAATATTGAAATCCTTTACATCTATTATATCCTAATACAATATGAATATGGTGAATAAATATACTATCGAGACTCATAATATAATTTGAATTATTACCAATGTATATAAAATATGTGTCATTAATTAATAGTCTTTTAACTTAGTTTCTTGGGTAAGAAGTAACCTAATATTTGATGATGAAAAATAAGAAAACTATTTAAATTGTTTACATCTATTGTATCATAATACAATATGAATATGGTGAATAAATATATTATCGAGACTCATTATATAATTTGAATTATTACAAATTTATATGAAATATGTGTCATTAATTAATAGTCTTTTAACTTAGTTTCTTGGTGATGAAGTAACCTAAAATTTGGTGATGGAGAAGAAGAAAAATATTGAAATAGTTTACATCTATGATACCATAATACAATATGAATATGGTGAATAAATATACTATCGAGACTCATCATATAATTTGAATTATTTCCAATGTATAAGGAATATGTTTCATTAATTAAAAGTATTTTAACTTAGTTTCTTAGTGATCAAGTAACCTAAAATTTGGTGATGGAGAAGAAGAAAAATATTGAAATTGTTTACATATATTATACCATAATACAATATGAATAAGGTGTATAAATATACTATCGAGACTCATTATATAATTTGAGTTATTTCCAAAGTACATGGAATATGTGTCATTAATTAATAGTCTTTTAACTTAGTTTCTTAGTGATGAAGTAACCTAAAATTTGGTGATAGAGAAGAAGAAAAATATTTAAATTGTTTACATCTATTATACCATAATACAATATGAATATGGTGAATAAATCTACTATCGAGACTCATTATATAATTTGAATTATTTCCAATGTATATAAAATATGTGTCATTAATTAATAGTCTTTTAACTTAGTTTCTTGGTGAAGAAGTAACCTAAAATTTGATGATGAAAAATAAGAAAACTATTGAAATTGTTTACATCTATTATACCATATAACAATATGAATATGGTGAATAAATATACTATCGAGACTCATTATATACTTTGAATTATTACTAATTTATATGAAATATGTGACATTAATTAATAGTCTTTTAACTTAGTTTCTTGGTGATGAAGTAACCTAAAATTTGGTGATGGAGAAGAAGAAAAATATTGAAATCGTTTACAACTATGATACCATAATACAATATGAATATGGTGAATAAATATACTATCGAGACTCGTCATATAATTTGAATTATTTCCTATGTATATGGAATATGTTTCATTAATTAATAGTCTTTTAACTTAGTTACTTAGTGATGAAATAACCTAAAATTTGGTGATGGAGAAGAAGAAAAATATTGAAATTGTTTACATATATTAGACCATAATACAATATGAATATGGTGAATAAATATACTATCGAGACTCATTATATAATTTGAATTATTTCCAATGTACATGGAATATGTGTCATTAATTAATAGTCTTTTAACTTAGTTTCTTAGTGATGAAGCAACCTAAAATTTGGTGATGGAGAAGAAGAAAAATACTGAAATCGTTTACATCTATTATATCATAATACAATATGAATATGGTGAATAAATATACTATCGAGACTCATTATATAATTTGAATTATTACCAATGTATATGAAATATGTGTCATTAATTAATAGTCTTTTAACTTAGTATCTTGGTGAACAAGTAACCTAAAATTTGGTGATGGAGAAGAAGAAAAATATTGAAATCGTTTACATCTATGATACCATAATACAATATGAATATGGTAAATAAATATACTATCGAGACTCATTATATACTTTTAATTATTACCAATTTATATGAAATATGTGTCATTAATTAATAGTCTTTAAACTTAGTTTCTTGGTGATGAAGTAACCTAAAATTTGATGATGAAAAAGAAGAAAAATATTCAAATTGTTTACATCTATTATACCATAATACAATATGAATATGGTGAATAAATATACTATCAAGACTCATTATATAATTTGAGTTATTTCCAATGTACATGGAATATGTGTCATTAATTAATAGTCTTTTAACTTAGTTTCTTAGTGATAAAGTAACTTAAAATTTGGTGATAGGGAAGAAGAAAAATATTTAAATTGTTTACATCTATTATACCATAATACAATATGAATATGGTGAATAAATATACTATCGAGACTCATTATATAATTTGAATTATTTCCAATGTACATGGAATATGTGTCATTAATTAATAGTCTTTTAACTTAGTTTCTTGGTGAAGAAGTAACCTAAAATTTGATGATGAAAAAGAAGAAAAATATTGAAATTGTTTACATCTATTATACTTTAATACAATATGAATTTGGTGAATAAATATACTATCGAGACTCATTATATACTTTGAATTATTACCAATTTATATGAAATATGTGTCATTAATTAGTAGTCTTTTAAGTTAGTTTCTTGGTGATGAAGTAACCTAAAATTTGGTGATGGAGAAGAAGAAAAATATTGAAATTGTTTACTCTATTATATCATAATACAATATGAATATGGTGAATAAATATACTATCGAGACTCATTATATAATTTGAATTATAAACAATGTATATGAAATATGTGTCATTAATTAATAGTCTTTTAACTTAGTTTCTTGGTGATGAAGTAACCTAAAATTTGGTGATGGAGAAGAAGAAAAATGTTGAAATTGTTTACATCTATGATACCATAATACAATATGAATATGGTGAATAAATATTCTATCGAGACTCATCATATAATTTGAATTATTTCCAATGTATATGGAATATGTTTCATTAATTAATAGTCTTTTAAATTAGTATCTTGGATAAAAAGTAACCTAAAATTTGATGATGAAAAAGAAGAAAAATATTGAAATTGTTTACATCTATTATACCATAATACAATATGAATATGGTGAATAAATATACTATCGTGACTCATTATATACTTTAAATTATTACCAATTTATATGAAATATGTGTGATTAATTAATAGTCTTTTAACTTAGTTTCTTGGTGATGAAGTAACCTAAAATTTGGTGATGGAGAAGAAGAAAAATATTGAAATCGTTTACATCTATTATACCATAATACAATAAGAGTATGATGAATAAATATACTATCGAGACTCATTATATAATTTGATTTATTTCTAATTTATATGGAATATGTTTCATTAATTAATAGTCTTTTAACTTAATTTCTTACTGATGAAGTAACCTAAAATTTGGTGATGGAGAAGAAGAAAAATATTGAAATTGTTTACATCTATTATATCATAATACAATATGAATATGGTGAATAAATATACTATCGGGCCAGATTATATAATTTAAAATTATTACCAATGTAAATGAAATATGTGTCATTAACTAATAGTCTTTTAAATTTGTTTCTTGGTGAAGAAGTAACCTAAAATTTGGTGATAGAGAAGAAGAAAAATATTTAAATTGTTTACATCTATTATACCATAATACAATATATATATGGTGAATAAATATACTATCGAGACTCATTATATAATTTGAATTATTTCCAATGTACATGGAATATGTGTCATTAAATAATAGTCTTTTAACTTAGTTTCTTAGTGATTAAGTAACCTAAAATTTGGTGATGGAGAAAAATAAAAATATTGAAATGGTTTACATATATTATACCATAATACAATATGAATATGATGAATAAATATACTATAGAGACTATTTATATAATTTGAATTATTTCTAATTTAAATGGAATAAGTTTGATTAATTAATAGTCTTTTAACTTAGTTTCTTGGTGAAGAAGTAACCTAAAATTTGATGATGAAAAAGAAGAAAAATATTGAAATTGTTTACATATATTATACCATAATACAATATGAATATGGTGAATAAATGTACTATCGAGACTCATTATATACGTTGAATTATTACCAATGTATATGAATTAAGTGTCATTAATTAATAGTCTTTTAACTTAGTTTCTTGGTGATGAAGTAACCTAAAATTTGGTGATGGAGAAGAAGAAAAATATCGAAGTCGTTTACATCTATGATACCATAATACAATATGAATATGGTGAATAAATATACTATCAAGATTCATCATATAATTTGAATTATTTTCAACGTATATGGAATATGTTTCATTAATTAATAGTCTTTTAACCTAGTTTCTTAGTGATGAAGTAACCTAAAATTTGGTGATGGAGAAGAAGAAAAATACTGAAATTGTTTACATTTATTATACCATAATACAATATGAATATGGTAATAAATATACTATCGAGACTCATTATATAATTAGAATTATTTCGAATCTACAAGGAATATGTGTCATTAATTAATACTCTTTTAACTTAGTTTCTTAGTGATGAAGTAACCTAAAATTTGGTGATAGAGAAGAAGCAAAATATTTAAATTGTTTACATCTATTATACCATAATACAATATGAATATGGTGAATAAATATACTATCGAGACTCATTATATAATTTAAATTATTACCAATATATATAAAATATGTGTCATTAATTAATAGTCTTTTAATTTAGTTTCTTGGAGAAGAAGTAACCTAAAATTTGATGATGAAAAATCAGAAAAATATTGAAATTGTTTACATCTATTATACCATAATACAATATGAATATGGTGAATAAATATACTATCGAGACTCATCATATAATTTGAATTATTTCCAATGTATATGGAATATGTTTCATTAATTAATAGTCTTTTAACTTAGTTTCTTAGTGATGAAGTAACCTAAAATTTGGTGATGGAGAAGAAGAAAAATATTGAAATTGTTTACATATATTATACCATAATACAATATGAATATGGTGAATAAATATACTATCGAGACTCATTATATAATTTGAATTCTTTCCAATGTACATGGAATATGTGTCATTAATTAATAGTCTTTTAACTTAGTTTCTTAGTGATGAAGTAACCTAAAATTTGGTGATGGAGAACAAGAAAAATATTGAAATCATTTACATCTATGATACCATATTACAATATGAATATGGTGAATATATATACTATTGAGACTCATTATATAATTTAAATTATTTCCAATGTACATGGAATATGTGTAATTAAATAATAGTCTTTTAACTGAGTTTCTTAGTGATGAAGTAACTTAAAATTTGGTGATGGAGAAGAAGAAAAATATTGAAATTGTTTACATCTATTATACCATAATACAATATGAATATGATGAATAAATATACTATCGAGACTCATTATTTAATTTGAATTATTTCCAATGTATATGGAATATGTGTCATTAATTATTAGTCTTTTAACTTAGTTTCTTAGTGATAAAGTAACCTAAAATTCGGTGACGGAGAAGAAGAAAAATGTTGAAATTGTTTACATCTAATATATCATAATACAATATGAATATGGTGAATAAATATACTATCGAGACTCATTATATAATTTGAATTATTACCAATGTATATGAAATATGTGTCATTAATTAATAGTCTTTTAACTTAGTATCTTTGTGAACAAGTAACCTAAAATTTGGTGATGGACAAGAAGAAAAATATTGAAATGGTTTACATCTATGATACCATAATACAATATAAATATGGTGAACAATTATACTATCGAGACTCATCATATAATTTGAATTATTTCCAATTTATATGGAATATGTTTCATTTATTAATAGTCTTTTAACTTAGTTTCTTAGTGATGAAGTAACCTAAAATTTGGTGATGGAGAAGAAGAAAAATATTGAAATTATTTACATATATTATACCATAATACAATATGAATATGGTGAATAAATATACTATCGAGACTCATTATATAATTTGAATTATTTCCAATCTACATGGAATATGTGTCGTTAATTAATAGTCTTTTAACTTAGTTTCTTAGTTATTAAGTAACCTAAAATTTGGTGATGGAGAAGAAGAAAAATATTGAAATTGTTTACATATATTATACCATAATACAATATGAATATGGTGAATAAATATACTATAGAGACTCATTATATAATTTGAATTATTTCCAATGTACATGGAATATGCTTCATTAAATAATAGTCTTTTAACTTAGTTTCTTAGTGATGAAGTAACCTAAAATTTGGTGATGGAGAAGAAGAAAAATATTGAAATTGTTTACATCTATTATACCATAATTCAATATGAATATGATGAATAAATATACTATCGAGACTCAATATATAATTTGAATTATTTCTAATGTATATGGAATATGTGTCATTAATTAATAGTCTTTTAACTTAGTTTCTTAGTGATGAAGTAACCTAAAATTTGGTGATGGAGAAGAAGAAAAATACTGAAATTGTTTACATCTATTATACCATAATACATTATGAATATGGTGAATAAATATACTATCGAGACTCATTATATAATTTGAATTATTTCCAATGTATATGGAATATGTGTCATTAATTAATAGTCTTTTAACTTAGTTTCTTAGTGATAAAGTAACCTAAAATTTGGTGATGGAGAAGAAGAAAAATGTTGAAATTGTTTACATCTATTATATCATAATACAATATGAATATGGTGAACAAATATACTATGGAGACTCATTATATAATTTGAATTGTTACCAATGTATATGAAATATGTGTCATTAATTAATAGTCTTTTAACTTAGTATCTTGGATAAAAAGTAACCTAAAATTTGATGATGAAAAAGAAGAAAAATATTGAAATTGTTTACATCTATTATACCATAATACAATATGAATATGGTGAATAAATATACTATCGAGACTCATTATATACTTTAAATTATTACTAATGTATATGAAATATGTGTCATTAATTAATAGTCTTTTAACTTAATTTCTCGGTGATGAAGTAACCTAAAATTTGGTGATGGAGAAGAAGAAAAATATTGAAATCGTTTACATCTATGATACCATAATACAATATGAATATGGTGAATAAATATACTATCGAGGCTCATTATATAATTTGAATTATTTCTAATTTATATGGAATATGTTTCATTAATTAATAGTCTTTTAACTTAGTTTCTTGGTGAAGAAGTAACCTAAAATTTGATGATGAAAAAGAAGAAAAATATTGAAATTGTTTACATCTTTTATACCATAATACAATATATATATAGAGAATAAATGTACTATCGAGACTCATTATATACTTTGAATTATTACCAATGTATACAAATTAAGTGTCATTAATTAATAGTCTTTTAACTTAGTTTCTTGGTGATGAAGTAACCTTAAATTTGGTGATGGAGAAGAAGAAAAATATTGAAGTCGTTTACATCTATGATACCATAATACAATATGAATATGGTGAATAAATATGCTATCGAGACTCAATATATAATTTGAATTATTTCCAATGTATATGGAATATGTGTCATTAATTAATAGTCTTTTAACTTAGTTTCTTAGTGATAAAGTAACCTAAAATTCGGTGACGGAGAAGAAGAAAAATGTTGAAATTGTTTATATCTATTATATCATAATACATTATGAATATGGTGAATAAATATACTATCGAGACTCATTATATAATTTGAATTATTACCAATGTATATGAAATATGTGTCATTAATTAATAGTCTTTTAACTTAGTTTCTTTGTGATGAAGTAACCTAAAATTTGGTGATGGAGAAGAAGAAAAATATTGAAATTGTTTACATCTATTATACCATAATACAATATGAATATGGTGAATAAATATACTATCGAGACTCATTATATAATTTGAATTATTTCCAATGTATATGGAATATGTGTCATTAATTAATAGTCTTTTAACTTAGTTTCTTAGTGATAAAGTAACCTAAAATTTGGTGACAGAGAAGAAGAAAAATGTTGAAATTGTTTACATCTAATATATCATATTACAATATGAATATGGTGAATAAATATACTATCGAGACTCATTATATAATTTGAATTATTACCAATGTATATGAAATATGTGTCATTAATTAGTAGTCTTTTAACTTAGTATCTTTGTGAACAAGTAACCTAAGATTTGGTGATGGACAAGAAGAAAAATATTGAAATCATTTACATCTATGATACCATAATACAATATAAATATGGTGAATAAATATACTATCGAGACTCATCATATAATTTGAATTATTTCCAATGTATATGAAATATGTTTCATTTATTAATAGTCTTTTAACTTATTTTCTTAGTGATGAAGTAACCTAAAATTTGGTGATGGAGAAGAAGAAAAATATTGAAATTGTTTACATATATTATACCATAATACAATATGAATATGGTGAATAAATATACTATCACTACGAAAAAAACAATTTTTGGCAGCGCATCTACGAAAGCGCTTTTAAGAGAAAGCGCTTTCGTAGCCTTTAAAAAAATTCGCTTAAAAAAAGCGCTTTTATAGGGTTTCCTACGAAAGCGCTTTTCAGAAAGCGCTTTCATAGGTATTTGAAATATCTAACCTACGAATGCGCTTTTGAAAAGCGCTCTTATAGGTGGCCCTATAAAAGCGCTTTTGAAAAGCGCTCTGAAAGGGGGACCTACGAAAGCGCTTTCTAAAGCGCTCTTATATGGGGGACATACGAAAGCGCTTTTTACCTCAGAAACACTCTCATATATGGGTCTTAGAAAGCGCTTTTAAAAGCGCTTTCGTAGGTTATATCCCTAAATATGAAATTTTCCCTCACTTGTTCATTTCTTCGTCTTCTTCATTTCTTCTTCCTGTTACCGTTCGTTTCTCGCCGTCGCTGTTACTTTTCCTCTTCCTTGCATTCCGTTCCTGTTCCTGTTCGTGTTCGTCCCATTGTTGCGTTTCCAGAATCCCATTGCTGCGTTCGTTCACTGCTGCTTCGTCTTCCTTCGTCGCCGTCGTTCTTCCCTCTTCTTCAGTCGTCGCCGCCGTTCACTGCGTTCTTGTCCATCTTGGTAAGTTTCTTCTTCTTCCATTATCTTATCTTGGCTATCAATACAACACCGAAAATTAAATAACCACAGCAAATCTTAGTATATAACATGCAGGCATCATATAAAAACGACAAAGGAAATGTTGCATTAATAAATTCAACTATTTCATAGTAGATTCATATGAAAGATGAATTATAGAGTCAACTTCTTAGATGATTCTCTTCCCAAAGAAACAAGAATGTAGATGTTAAGAATGGTAGTTCTTAAAAACCATGATTCGCCATGTTACATGTACCTAGTTTTTGCCTAAATCGATTTCGTTTTCGACTATGTCTAAACAAATTTGGTTATCTTTCATGTTTAAATTGATTTCATTTTCAACCATGCCAAAATTCATTTTGTTTTTTCCATGCCTAAATTGACATTGTTTTCGACTAAACCTAAATCGATTTTGTTTTTGAACACACCTAAATTGATTTCATTTTCGACTATGCCTAAATTGATTTTATTTTCGACTTTGCCTAAATTGTATTTTGTTTTCGACCATACCAAAATCAGTTTTGTTTTTTTTACCATGTCATAATTGATAGTTTTCTGAAGATGACAATCATTTTAATTTTTGACTAGCCTAAATAAATCATGATTTCTTCCATGCCCACGCTGATTTCGTTTTCGTCCATATCTAATGTGATTATGTTGTGTCCTTGTGTAAATCAATGTTGTTTTCGATTATGTCTGAATTGACAGGATAATTAGACATGTAGTCCTTTAACATAATTATTAATTTCTTATTGATCCCATAACTAATTTTTGTAAATTTTAAGTCCTTTAAATTTACGTTTATTAGTCAAGTTAATCTATTTTATTAATTTTTAATTTTTATTGTATAAGAGAGATTAGGCTAAAACTTACACTCAATTAGGCTAAATCTTGGCATGTTCTGGCCTGTTCCGATTTCTTCTTCCATTATCTGAGTATTTCTAGGGATAGATAATGATGTTAGTATATGTTTGGATTCTTGTTGGAAAACACCAACGTTATGATACAGGAAGAAACTTACGCACATTTTACTTGTTGTGCTACAGTATGTTTAATATTGGTTACTCTGGATTGTTTGTAGTTGATGACACTCCAAAGATGTTATGTGGCCTGTCTTGATTCCATATACCGATTTTTAAACGCACCCGTGTCATTCATTATATATTCTTGCATGTTTACCCAATTTGGCTAACTTTTGAAGATGATACACAATGGTTCTATAACTTCTTAAAGATGATAATTAGAGAAACTGAAAATATGAGTTAAATTTTAAGTACTTTCTTGACTTTGGCCCTACACCCTTCACAATTCATATTAGTTTTACCTTCAACTTTTTTAGTTTGGTCATCAAATGACACTTGTAGTCTTTGAATGTACTTAAGTTACAAAGTTGTTCCCGTAAGTTTGAATTACATTCATTTTTTAGTTTGGTCATCAAATGCCTCCGGAGATTGTAAGGTAAAAAAACATATGAAAATGGATATAAAAGTCCCTTACATGGCATCTTTTCAAATATCTTTTAGTTATAATTGTTATTTCCCTTTTTTGTAATGCTTTGTATCTATAGAATTATGTATATAGAATTATGTATATTTCCCTTTTTTCAAATATCTTTTAATTATGTATTTACAAATCTAACACTATCCTTTTTCTACTCATTTTTTGTTTATATGTTTCTTATTTGTGGGTTGATGTATGTTTTATTTCTCCGGGTGCATGCTACATAATTTTGGTGGTAACATTGAAATGGTTTGTGTTTTGGATTATATTTGTGTGTTTATGTTGACTTTGTGAATTCACTATTTCTAATATTTGTGTTGTATTATTGTCATAGCTTTCCCAAACATTGAAAATATATATGTGACATTTATTGTGAACCTTTATGTTAAAATAGTATATATCTTTCGACAATCGATCCGAAATATTGAATAACATTCTATGAATTTGCAGCGTTTCCCGGCCTAGTTCGACGTACGACGCTCATTCTCCGCGTTTCTTAGAGTTCGAAACATCTGAGAGGTAACTTTCTTCCTCAAATTACTGGTATATATTGTGATGAATTTGTCTTAAATTGTCTTTCGTATGTTGCATTTTCTTGATACGGATTCATTCCGTGTATACTTTGCGTTTTAACAGAAACGCAGTATACTACTGTTTTGTGCACTAATTAGTTGATATGGATAAGACATGAATGTATTCCAATCGATTGTCGAAAGACTACGAGAATGGTGTTTCCGAGTTTGTTAAGTTTGCTGTTGCGCACGCCAAAGACCCCAGTCGTATGACATGTCCCTGTTTGTATTGCTGTTATGGGAACCGGGTTGACGCAGTTCAGTTGGCATCGCATTTAATTCGGTATGGAATTGATAGGAGTTATACATGTTGGAATATGCATGGTGAGAAAAGTAACGGGAATGTTGAATCGGGGTATGCAAGGACCTATGTTTCAAATGATGATTGCACAGATACATACGATTATGATCGAGTCGAAGAAATTGCAGAAGCGCTTGAAGAAGATCTTAACGATTGTCCCAAAATGTTCGAGAGGTTGGTAAGCGATGCAGAGAAACCGTTGTATAATGGTTGTACAAAATTCACAAGATTTTCTGCGGTGTTAAAGTTGTACAACTTAAAAGCCGGTAATGGATGGTCAGATAAAAGTTTCACAGAGTTATTAGCCCTTATGAAAGATATGCTACCAGAGGATAATGTTCTTCCCAATCGAACATATGAGGCCAAAAAGATGTTGTACTCCATTGGCATGAGCTATGATAAGATACATGCGTGTCCAAAAGATTGCGTTTTGTTTCGAAACGAGTATGCATCGTTAAATGAGTGTCCTAAATGCGGTGCCCCTCGATATAAGAAAAAGTTGTCTCCGGCAAAAGTCTTATGGTATTTTCCTATAATCCCGAGATTTAGACGGATGTATCGTAGTGAAACCGATTCAAGACACTTGACTTGGCATTCAGATTAAAGAATTATTGATGGAAAATTTCGATATCCGGTAGATTCTCCACAGTGGATGAAAATTGATAATGATTATCCTGAATTTGGAAAAGAAGCAAGAAACCTTCGCTTGGCATTGTCTACTGATGGAATGAACCCACACGGTATTCAAAGTATCTCGCATAGCACATGGCCTGTGATTCTTATGATTTATAACCTACCTCCATGGCTATGTATGAAGCGTAAGTACATGATGCTGTCTATGTTAATTTCTGGGCCTAAACAACCAGGAAATGACATAGACGTATACTTGGAACCATTAATCGAAGATTTGAAGATTTTGTGGGAGAACGGTGTGGAGGTTTATGATGGTTATAGGAAAGAAAGTTTCAACTTGAGGGCGATGTTGTTTGGAACAATTAACGATTTTCCAGCATACAGCAATCTATCCGGGTATAGCATTAAAGGTGAAAAAGTGTGTCCTGTTTGTGAAGACGGAACCGATACCATGCGATTAAAACTTTGTCAGAAGAATGTCTTTCTCGGTCATCGTAGATTCTTAACTTCTAAACATCAGTATCGTGGATGGAGAAAAGCGTTCAACGGAGATACCGAACAACGTAGAGCTCCGCCTGGTTTGACAGGTGATCAAATTTTTGAAAAGGTGAAAGATGTGAATATTCAGTTTGGCAAGCCTTTTGCACATAAAGTTGTCACAGGTGGGTGGAAGAAGAGGTCGATATTTTTTGAATTGCCATATTGGAAATCTTTGTATGTAAGACATTTTCTTGATGTGATGCATATTGAAAAAAATGTATTTGACAGTGTTATTGGTACGTTACTCAATATAAAAGGGAAGTCTAAGGATGGCCTTAAATCAAGGGAGGACATGGTAGACATGGGAATAAGAACTGAACTGGGACCCGTGAAGAAAGGAAGACGGACATACCTACCACCTGATGTTTACACTATATCTAGAAAGGAGAGAAAAATATTGTGTAAGTTTCTGAGTGAAGTTAAAGTTCCAGAAGGCTACTCATCAGATATTAGAAGACTTGTGTCTATGAAAGACCTCAAGTTAAAGAGTTTAAAGACGCATGATTGCCATGTTATAATGGAACATTTTCTACCGATAGGTATATGTTCTATTCTTCCAGAAAAGGTAAGAAGCGCAATAACTAAATTGTGTTTTTTCTTCAAGTCAATTTGCAGTAAGGTGATCGATCCTGAGATCTTGCCAACATTGCAAAAAGAAATAGTTGTTACTTTGTGTGAGCTTGAAATGTATTTTCCTCCCTCGTTTTTTGACATAATGGTTCATCTTGTCGTTCATCTTGTGAAAGAGACACAATTGTGCGGACCAGCTTATATGAGATGGATGTACCCTGCTGAACGTTATATGAAAATATTAAAAGGGTATGTGAAAAATCGGAGTCGACCAGAGGGTTGTATTGCCGAAATATACATTGTTGAAGAAGCGGTTGAGTTTTGTACTGAATATTTGTCAAATGTTCAATCAATTGGACTCCCCAAATCTCATGTTGTTGAAAAAAAAGAAGGTAAGAAGCTAATTGGAAATAAAGTTGTGACAGTATCAAGGGTCGAACGGGATCAAGTGCATTTGTATGTTCTGCACAATGAGATTGAGGTTGAGCCGAATGTTGAAATACACAAGGGTGTTCTTCGAGGTTTAAATTCGAATAGAAATGAGAATTGGATTGTACGAGAGCATAATCGAAGTTTCATACCATGGTTTAAGGAACATATTTATTCAAAGTATCGTTCAGATCCCGCCTCAGTGACAGAAAGGTTGAGATGTTTAGCATATGGTCCAAGTTTGGTTGCGTTTTCTTATAGCGCATACGCAATTAATGGATACACATTTTATACCAAAGAACAAGATGATAAAAGTACTGTGCAAAATAGTGGTGTCACCTTGGTAGCTGAAGCAATGCACATATCTAGTGTGAAGGACTTAAACCCGAAATTTGCAAATCTGTCGTATTTTGGGGTTATCGAGCGCATTTGGGTCTTTGATTACGAGAAATTTCAGATTCCTATATTCGGTTGCAAGTGGGTTGAAAATAATAATGGTATACGGATGGATAAGTTAGGATTTTTGCAAGTGGATCTTAACAGGGCGGTGTACAAAGATGAGCCTTTCATTCTAGCCTCTCAAGCTAAACAAGTGTTCTATGTCACTGATCCGACAAGTACGAAATGGTCTATAGTGCTTTTCTCTAACAAAGTAATTGATGAAAAGATTGGAGACCAAGGCGATACTGGTGTTGACATTGAATCTTTTACCAGAAATGATCAAAATGAGAATGAATCATGCATTAGAAATGATCATAATGAGGGTATTTTGATCAATCCAACCGTCCGCGTTGTTAAGAGACGAGTAGAACATATTCCTACCAAGAAAAGAAAGAGATGTTAGTGAAAAAGGTAATAGTATATATAGTTATAGACAATGTTATTCAATAAAATGTATATATATGCCATTTCATTTTTTTCATTATAGTATAATATATATAGCCTATATCATTTCATTTTTTTCATTATAGTATAATATATATAGCCTATATCATTTCATTTTTTTAATTATAGTATAATATATATAGCCTATATCATCCAGTAAAATTTAAATATACGTCATTTCATTTTTTTGCTTTATGGAATTTTATACATGTCATTTAATTTAATCTAATTTTTCTTTATTACAGGTCAAATGGCTAGTAACCAAGATAATTCAGAAAATGTTCCACAAGGAGATGTTCCACAAGATAATGTTCCACAAGACACTTCAGATAAGGACATCACACGAGGCATAACTATCATGCGGGGAATCATCCGTGATAGAGATAGAGGTATTAAGTATAATGTAGATTGGAATAATGATGACCAACTAATTGGGCCTAATTCTGCAAAGCTGACAAGCTACATCGGTACGCTTGTTCGTATGCATATTCCGATCACCACTCCTAGCTGGAAAAAAGGAGAGTTGGATGCTAAAGAAAGAATTTGGACCGAGATAAAGGTATCATATATGGTTGTTGTTATTTGCTTTATTTTGACGAAAATATTGTTTTTAAATTACATATACTAACACCCTCCATGCGTATGCTTTTTTGTAGAGGTCTTTTAACATTGAAGATGCCCGCAAAAAGTATATAATGGGCTTGGCCGGAAAAAGACATAGAGGGTGGAGAAATTTTTTGACTAATAAGTTTCTTAAAGACGATGAAGGAAATTTTGTTGAAGAGGATCCTGAACGACCAAATAAATATGAGAGCTTCATTACACCCGAAGAATGGGTTGCTTTTGTGGGCCAAAGAAGAGACGAGAATTTCAAGAAAGTGAGTGCTGTAAATCGGGATAGAGCGTCAAAACCCGCATATCCATATAAAAAAGGTCGTTTGGGATATGCACGCTTACAGGAAAAAATTGTAAGTAAATCTCAATTCTACGATCTTATTAATTATCTCAATGTGTATTATTAATTTGTAACAATGTGTATTGATGATTTTATTATTTGTAACAATGCGTAGTTGGAGGAGACGCAGAGTGACGAAACATCACTACCTGCACATGTGCTGTGGAAGGAAGCTCGTGTTGGCAGAGATCAAGTTGTTAACCCCGATCTGCAACATATTTATGATGAGTGTGTAAGTATACCATTATGTCTTTAATTAATATATAATTAACGTTGTGTCTTTAATTATCGATATTTAAATGAATTACAGGAGACTATATCGCAATCGGTATCCACGGGTGATGACCCGAATATCAGGAGCATACTCAGTCGAGCACTATGTGTTGCTGAGTATCCGGGACGAGTGAGGGGTAAAGGCCATGGTGTGACTCCTACCTCTCTGTATAACAATCCAAGAAAAAGAAATCCTAGCAATGCAGAAGTGATGCAAACATTGAAGGATTTACAAGCACAAGTCCGTGAACTGCAGAGGGACAAAGAGAGATATATGGCAGAAAGGAGCAGTTCACAGTTGAAAGAAACTAGTGATAAGGCTAGTATCAACTGTCAACAAAATTTTCCCGAGGTAATTAAGATGATAATCCATTATATTTAGAGAAAGTATAATTATAAAGGTTATTATTGTCAACATTAAAGGAAGTCTAACGGTTATTATTGGTTTAGGGCATTTCATGTTGTCAGCTGTATCCAGCGTCTCCGACTTATCGGGTAGTTGGCAAGGGAAAAGTGAACAACACCTCGGGAGATTTAATTCACCATAGACCGCTCCCGGATGGCCACATGAAGGTATCGGTTGATGTTGTTTTAGATATGAATGCATTGCTACCGGTACCTGACATTGTTGCGGAGACCATATTGCTGCGAGATGCAGTAGGATCTTTTGTGGCATGGCCATCAGACCTCATCTGCATAGATGATCAGGTATGTTGAAAACCATTATGAATCTTTAAGTATTCAACTGACAGTTCTGACCTGAATTTTATACATGGTAATTTTAGACTCCTACAAAACCCGCATCTAAGGATAAAGGGATTTTGCAGCGCGACGAGTCTATTGCATCGCAAAGACAGGTACTTTTAAAGTGTTTCATTTATGATCGGAATAAAAAACTGCATAACTTTGTATCTTACATAATTCTATATGATTTTTAAGGTACCTTCTCAAGATCAGTCACAGCAGGTGAGCCAGAAAGCTAGTAGGGTTCCACCTAAGAAGAAGGTTCCTGTCCGTAAATTTGTGCCTAGGTATCGACAGTGTCTGGAGACACTAGTTGGCAAATCAGATTTGATGAATGATGGAATTCGTCAAATCGATGTGGATGAAATTTTCTTTGGTTTTCCATGTACCGAAACAATTGGATTAGAGGACATGGAACAAATCTTTCATCATCGAGAGTTAGGCATAAGTGTGATGCACTCGTACATCCGGTAACCCGATCAATATATTATTTAATTGGTTGAACATTTTTTTTAAACATTTAATTGAAATAGTCTAATATTAATTATGTTTTTATTTAAGGATGTTATTTGACAAATTGATGCGCGGGAATCAATTGTCAAATAGATTCTGTTTCGTGTCTTCCTCCCGTGTCAGCGGAGCAACAATTTCTAGGGAACCTGATTCAGTAAGAGAACACTTGGTCGAAAGATTCATGACAACTGCCAGTACAGAGAGCTTGTATCATTTGCCTTATAATACAGGGTTAGATTTTCATTCTAAGCTCCTTTTAATATTTGTATTTTTTTACATTAAAATTCGCTTCTAAATTGTTGCTTTAATTTATAGATGTCACTGGTTGTTGCTTGCAATCAATCCCATAAAAGAAGTGGTCTATTACCTGAATTCGGTTGACGGTGATTGGACAAATTATCCGAAAATGAAGCTAGTGATTGATACGTAAGTGACATTATTCTAAATATTCGTTTGTGTTTATATATTTAATTATTTCAATGTCATTGTTCTAAATAAATATTTTAATTTTGTCATCAGTTCAATAAAAGTATTCCGATGTCAAAGGGAAGCACGAGTACCACGGTCTAAATCAAACAACATTAATTGGATCAAAGTACAGGTATATAAATTTCAACAATTTTGCTTATAATATTTATGCTACTTGATAAATCAATAGATGTGTATAATCTTATTTGTTTTTCTATGTAGTGCCCTCAACAACAAAACGGCATAGATTGCGGATACTTCGTTTTGAAGTTTATCAAAGAAATCATTCAAATGAATGAAATCGAGATTCCAATCACGGTATGGATTTATACTTTGTTTTATTACTTATCAGATTTTGCATATAATTTATTACATTAAACTAAATCATGCATATATTTTGTTTTGTAATGTAGTATTTTGATCAATACAATTGTCCATATTACTCGCCACGTCAATTGGAAGAACTCAAAGAGGAGTTGTGCCAATATTTTATTGAGCTAAGAATCTTATAATAAGGTACGAATACATTGTTGTGTGAAAATTGGTTAATTATGAATATATTGTTTTTTGTATACAACACTGACCGTGTTATTATGTTCATATTGCAGGATCAGGACCTTGGATATATATGTAGATTAGGATTGATTTACTTAGTGTTATATAGCTGATTTCTTAGGGTGTATTTTGTTACGTTTAAAAACATGTTAATATTGAATTACCATGGTGTATATATATTTTGGATATGAATTGATTATAATGGTATTTCTATATATATATATATATATATATATATATATATATATATATATATATATATATATATATATATATATATATATATATATATATATATATATATATATATATATATATATATATATATATATATATATATATATATATATATATATATATATATATATATATAATATTTGGTATTTCAATTACATTTGGTATTTGGATTAAAACTAATATATATTGGTATTTCTAGATTAGATTGTAAAATACCGGTTTAAGAATTACAGGTTTGCTGCAAAAAAATGCAGGTTTAGAAATTTTTTAAATTTTAGATTTTTCAGTAGAAAACCTATGAAAACGCTTTTAAGAAAAAAGCGCTCTCGTAGGCCTACCTATGAAAGCGCTTTTTGATTAAAAGCGCTTTCATAGGTAGGCCTACGAGAGCGCTTTTTTCTGAACAAAAAGCGCTCTTATAGGCCTACTTTATATTGCATGACACGCATTCTGAATACACCTATGAAAGCGCTTTTTCAGAAAAAAACGCTCTCGTAGGCCTACCTATGAAAGCGCTTTTTACCAAAAAGCGCTTTCATAGGTAGGCCTACGAGAGCGTTTTTTTCTGAACAAAAAGCGCTGCTAAAACCTTTAGCAGCGCCACCTACGAGAGCGCTTTTAAGCGCTTTTAAAGCCCAAAAAAAGCGCTTTCGTAGGTTATTTCTGGCATAGTGTATCGAGACTCATTATATAATTTGAATTATTTCCAATCTACATGGAATATATGTCGTTAATTAATAGTCTTTTAACTTAGTTTCTTAGTGATGAAGTAACCTAAAATTTGGTGATGGAGAAGAAGAAAAATATTGAAATCATTTACATCTATGATACCATAATACAATATGAATATGGTGAATATATATACTATCGAGACTCATTATATAATTTGAATTATTTCCAATGTATATGGAATATGTGTCATTAAATAATAGTCTTTTAACTTAGTTTCTTAGTGATGAAGTAACCTAAAATTTGGTGATAGAGAAGAAGAAAAATATTGAAATTGTTTACATATATTATACCATAATACAATATGAATATGGTGAATAAATATACTATAGAGACTCATTATATAATTTGAATTATTTCCAATGTACATGGAATATGCTTCATTAAATAATAGTCTTTTAACTTAGTTTTTTAGTGATGAAGTAACCAAAAATTTGGTGATGGAGAAGAAGAAAAATATTGAAATTGTTTACATCTATTATACCATAATTCAATATGAATATGATGAATAAATATACTATCGAGACTCATTATATAATTTGAATTATTTCTAATGTATATGGAATATGTGTCATTAATTAATAGTCTTTTAACTTAGTTTCTTAGTGATGAAGTAACCTAAAATTTGGTGATGGAGAAGAAGAAAAATACTGAAATTGTTTACATCTATTATACCATAATACAATATGAATATGGCGAATAAGTATACTATCGAGACTCATTATATAATTTGAATTATTTCCAATATATATGGAATATGTGTCATTAATTAATAGTCTTTTAACATAGTTTCTTAGTGATAAAGTAACCTAAAATTTGGTGATGGAGAAGAAGAAAAATGTTGAAATTGTTTACATCTATTATATCATAATACAATATGAATATGGTGAATAAATATACTATCGAGACTCATTATATAATTTGAATTGTTACCAAGGTATATGAAATATGTGTCATTAATTAATAGTTTTTTAACTTAGTAACTTGGATAAAAAGTAACCTAAAATTTGATGATGAAAAAGAAGAAAAATATTGAAATTGTTTACATCTATTATACCATAATACAATATGAATATGGTGAATAAATATACTATCGAGACTCATTATATACTTTGAATTATTACCAATGTATATGAAATATGTGTCATTAATTAATAGTCTTTTAACTTAATTTCTTGGTGATGAAGTAACCTAAAATTTGGTGATGGAGAAGAAGAAAAATATTGAAATCGTTTACATCTATGATACCATAATACAATATGAATATGGTGAATAAATATACTATCGAGGCTCATTATATAATTTGAATTATTTCTAATTTATATGGAATATGTTCCATTAATTAATAGTCTTTTAACTTAGTTTCTTGGTGAAGAAGTAACCTAAAATTTGATGATGAAAAAGAAGAAAAATATTGAAATTGTTTACATCTATTATACCATAATACAATATAAATATAGAGAATAAATATACTATCGAGACTCATTATATACTTTGAATTATTACCAATGTATATGAATTAAGTGTCATTAATAAATAGTCTTTTAACTTAGTTTCTTGGTGATGAAGTAACCTTAAATTTGGTGATGGAGAAGAAGAAAAATATTGAAGTCGTTTACATCTATGATACAATAATACAATATGAATATGGTGAATAAATATACTATCGAGACTCAATATATAATTTGAATTATTTCCAATGTATATGGAACATATGTCATTAAATAATAGTCTTTTAACTTAGTTTCTTAGTGATGAAGTAACCTAAAATTCGGTGACGGAGAAGAAGAAAAATGTTGAAATTGTTTATATCTATTATATCATAATACAATATGAATATGGTGAATAAATATACTATCGAGACTCATTATATAATTTGAATTATTACCAATGTATATGAAATATGTGTCATTAATTAATAGTCTTTTAACTTAGTATCTTTGTGAACAAGTAACCTAAAATTTAGTGATGGAGAAGAAGAAAAATATTGAAATCGTTTACATCTATGATACCATAATACAATATGAATATGGTGAATAAATATACTATCGAGACTCATAATATAATTTGAATTATTTCCAATGTACATGGAATATGTTTCATTAGTTAATAGTCTTTTAACTTAGTTTCTTAGTGATGAAGTAACCTAAAATTTGGTGATGGAGAAGAAGAAATATATTGAAATTGTTTACATATATTATACCATAGAACAATATAAATATGGTGAATAAATATACTATCGAGACTCATTATATAATTTGAATTATTTCCAATGTACATGGAATATATGTCTTTAATTAATAGTCTTTTAACTTAGTTTCTTAGTGATGAAGTAACCTAAAATTTGGTGATGCAGAAGAAGAAAAATATTGAAATCATTTACATCTATGATACCATAATACAATATGAATATGGTGAATATATATACTATCGAGACTCATTATATAATTTGAATTATTTCCAATGTACATGGAATATGTGTCATTAAATAATAGTCTTTTAACTTAGTTTCTTAGTGATGAAGTAACCTAAAATTTGGTGATGGAGAAGAAGAAAAATATTGAAATCATTTACATCTATGATACCATAATACAATATGAATATGGTGAATATATATACTATCGAGACTCATTATATAATTTGAATTATTTCCAATGTACATGGAATATGTGTCATTAATTAATAGTCTTTTAACTTAGTTTCTTTGTGAACAAGTAACCTAAAATTTGGTGATGGAGAAGAAGAAAAATATTGAAATCATTTACATCTATGATACCATAATACAATATGAATATGGTGAATATATATACTATCGAGACTCATTATATAATTTGAATTATTTCCAATGTACATGGAATATGTGTCATTAAATAATAGTCTTTTAACTTAGTTTTTTAGTGATGAAGTAACCTAAAATTTGGTGATGGAGAAAGAAGAAAAATATTGAAATTGTTTACATATATTATACCATAATACAATATGAATATGGTGAATAAATATACTATAGAGACTCATTATATAATTTGAATTATTTCCAATGTACATGGAATATGTGTCATTAATTAATAGTCTTTTAACTTAGATTCTTAGTGATGAAGTAACCTAAAATTTGGTGATGGAGAAGAAGAAAAATATTGAAATCATTTACATCTATGATACTATAATAAAATATGAATATGGTGAATATATATACTATCGAGACTCATTATATAACTTGAATTATTTCCAATGTACATGGAATATGTGTCATTAAATAATAGTCTTTTAACTTATTTTCTTAGTGATGAAGTAACCTAAAATTTGGTGATGGAGAAGAAGAAAAATATTGAAATTGTTTAAATATATTATACCATAATACAATATGAATATGTCGAATAAATATACTATAGAGACTCATTATATAATTTGAATTATTTCCAATGTACATGGAATATGTGTCATTAATTAATAGTCTTTTAACTTAGTTTCTTAGTGATAAAGTAACCTAAAAATCGGTGACGGAGAAGAAGAAAAATGTTGAAATTGTTTACATCTATTATATCATAATACAATATGAATATGGTGAATAAATATACTATCGAGACTCATTATATAATTTGAATTATTACCATTGTATATGAAATATGTGTCATTAATTAATAGTCTTTTAACTTAGTATCTTTGTGAACAAGTAACCTAAAATTTGGTGATGGACAAGAAGAAAAATATTGAAATCGTTTAGATCTATGATACCATAATACAATATCAATATGGTGAATAAATATACTATCGAGACTCATCATATAATTTGAATTATTTGCTATGTATATGGAATATGTTTCATTAATTAATAGTCTTTTAACTTAGTTTCTTAGTGATGAAGTAACCCAAAATTTGGTGATGGAGAAGAAGAAAAATTTTGAAATTGTTTACATATATTATACCATAGAACAATATGAATATGGTGAATATATATACTATCGAGACTCATTATATAATTTGAATTATTTCCAATGTACATGGAATATGTGTCATTAAATAATAGTCTTTTAACTTAGTTTCTTAGTGATGAAGTAACCTAAAATTTGGTGATGGAGAAGAAAAAAATATTGAAATTGTTTACATATATTATACCATAATACAATATGAATATGGTAAATAAATATACTATAGAGACTCAATATATAATTTGAATTATTTCCAATGTACATGGAATATGTGTCATTAATTAATAGTCTTTTAACTTAGTGTGTTAGTGATGAAGTAACCTAAAATTTGGTGATGGAGAAGAAGAAAAATATTAAAATCATTTACATCTATGATACCATAATACAATATGAATATGGTGAATATATATACTATCGAGACTCATTATATAACTTGAATTATTTCCAATGTACATGGAATATGTGTCATTAAATAATAATCTTTTAACTTAGTTTCTTAGTGATGAAGTAACCTAAAATTTGGTAATGGAGAAGAAGAAAAATATTGAAATTGTTTACATATATTATACCATAATACAATATGAATATGGTGAATAAATATACTATAGAGACTGATTATATAATTTGAATTATTTCCAATGTACATGGAATATGTGTCATTAATTAATAGTCTTTTAACTTAGTTTCTTAGTGATAAAGTAACCTAAAATTCGGTGACGGAGAAGAAGAAAAATGTTGAAATTGTTTACATCTATTATATCATAATACAATATGAATATGGTGAATAAATATACTATCGAGACTCATTATATAATTTGAATTATTACCAATGTATATGAAATATGTGTCATTAATTAATAGTCTTTTAACTTAGTATCTTTGTGAACAAGTAACCTAAAACTTGGTGATGGACAAGAAGAAAAATATTGAAATCGTTTAGATCTATGATACCATAATACAATATAAATATGGTGAATAAATATACTATCGATACTCATCATATAATTTGAATTATTTCCTATGTATATGGAATATGTTTCAGTAATTAATAGTCTTTTAACTTAGTTTCTTAGTGATGAAGTAACCTAAAATTTGGTGATGGAGAAGAAGAAAAATATTGAAATTGTTTATATATATTATACCATAGAACAATATTAATATGATGAATAAATATACTATCGAGACTCAATATATAAATTGAATTATTTCCAATGTACATGGAATATGTGTCTTTAATTAATAGTCTTTTAACTTAGTTTCTTAGTGATGAAGTAACCTAAAATTTGGTGATGGAGAAGAAGAAAAATATTGAAATCATTTACATCTATGATACCATAATACAATATGAATATGGTGAATATATATACTATCGAGACTCATTATATAATTTGAATTATTTCCAATGTACATGGAAAATGTGTCATTAAATAATAGTCTTTTAACTTAGTTTCTTAGTGATGAAGTAACCTAAAATTTGGTGATGGAGAAGAAGAAAAATAGTGAAATTGTTTACATATATTATACCATAATACAATATGAATATGGTGAATAAATATACTATAGAGACTGATTATATAATTTGAATTATTTCCAATGTACATGGAATATGTGTCATTAATTAATAGTCTTTTAACTTAGTTTCTTAGTGATAAAGTAACCTAAAATTCGGTGACGGAGAAGAAGAAAAATGTTGAAATTGTTTACATCTATTATATCATAATACAATATGAATATGGTGAATAAATATACTATCGAGACTCATTATATAATTTGAATTATTACCAATGTATATGAAATATGTGTCATTAATTAATAGTCTTTTAACTTAGTATCTTTGTGAACAAGTAACCTAAAACTTGGTGATGGACAAGAAGAAAAATATTGAAATCGTTTAGATCTATGATACCATAATACAATATAAATATGGTGAATAAATATACTATCGATACTCATCATATAATTTGAATTATTTCCTATGTATATGGAATATGTTTCAGTAATTAATAGTCTTTTAACTTAGTTTCTTAGTGATGAAGTAACCTAAAATTTGGTGATGGAGAAGAAGAAAAATATTGAAATTGTTTATATATATTATACCATAGAACAATATTAATATGGTGAATAAATATACTATCGAGACTCAATATATAAATTGAATTATTTCCAATGTACATGGAATATGTGTCTTTAATTAATAGTCTTTTAACTTAGTTTCTTAGTGATGAAGTAACCTAAAATTTGGTGATGGAGAAGAAGAAAAATATTGAAATCATTTACATCTATGATACCATAATACAATATGAATATGGTGAATATATATACTATCGAGACTCATTATATAATTTGAATTATTTCCAATGTACATGGAAAATGTGTCATTAAATAATAGTCTTTTAACTTAGTTTCTTAGTGATGAAGTAACCTAAAATTTGGTGATGGAGAAGAAGAAAAATAGTGAAATTGTTTACATATATTATACCATAATACAATATGAATATGGTGAATAAATATACTATAGAGACTCATTATATAATTTGAATTATTTCCAATGTACATGGAATATGTGTCATTAATTAATAGTCTTTTAACTTAGTTTCTTAGTGATGAAGTAACCTAAAATTTGGTGATGGAGAAGAAGAAAAATATTGAAGTCATTTACATCTATGATACCATATTACAATATGAATATGGAGAATAAATATACTATCGAGACTCATCATATAATTTGAATTATTTCCTATGTATATGGAATATATTTCATTAATTAATAGTCTTTTAACTTAGTTTCTTAGTGATAAAGTAACCTAAAATTCGGTGACAGAGAAGAAGAAAAATGTTGAAATTGTTTACATCTATTATATCATAATACAATATGAATATGGTGAATAAATATACTATCGAGACTCATTATATAATTTGAATTATTACCAATGTATATGAAATATGTGTCATTAATTAATAGTCTTTTAACTTAGTATCTTTGTGAACAAGTAACGTAAAATTTGGTGATGGACAAGAAGAAAAATATTGAAATCGTTTAGATCTATGATACCATAATACAATATAAATATGGTGAATAAATATACTATCGAGACTCATCATATAATTTGAATTATTTCCAATTCATATAGAATATGTTTCATTAATTAATAGTCTTTTAACTTAGTTTCTTAGTGATGAAGTAACCTAAAATTTGGTGATGGAGAAGAAGAAAAATATTGAAATTGTTTACATATATTATACCATAATACAATATGAATATGGTGAATAAATATACTATAGAGACTCATTATATAATTTGAATTATTTCCAATGTACATGGAATATGTGTCATTAATTAATAGTCTTTTAACTTAGTTTCTTAGTGATGAAGTAACCTAAAATTTGGTGATAGAGAAGAAGAAAAATATTGAAATCATTTACATCTATGATACCATAATACAATATGAATATGGTGAATATATATACTATCAAGACTAATTATATAATTTTAATTATTTCCAATGTACATGGAATATGTGTCATTAAATAATAGTCTTTTAACTTAGTTTCTTAGTGATGAAGTAACCTAAAATTTGGTGATGGAGAAGAAGAAAAATATTGAAATTGTTTACATCTATTATACCATAATTCAATATGAATATGATGAATAAATATACTATCGAGACTCATTATATCATTTGAATTATTTCTAATGTATATGGAATATGTGTCATTAATTAATGGTCTTTTAACTTAGTTTCTTAGTGATGAAGTAACCTAAAATTTGGTGATGGAGAAGAAGAAAAATACTGAAATTGTTAAATCTATTATACCATAATACAATATGAATATGGTGAATAAATATACTATCGAGACTCATTATATAATTTGAATTATTTCCAATGTATATGGAATATGTGTCATTAATTAATAGTCTTTTAACTTAGTATCTTGGAAAAAAAGTAACCTAAAATTTGATGATGAAAAAGAAGAAAAATATTGAAATTGTTTACATCTATTATACCATAATACAATATGAATATGGTGAATAAATATACTATCGAGGCTCATTATATAATTTGAATTATCTCTAATTTATATGGAATATGTTTCATTAATTAATAGTCTTTTAACTTAGTTTCTTGGTGAAGAAGTAACCTAAAATTTGATGATGAAAAAGAAGAAAAATATTGAAATTGTTTACATCTATTATACCATAATACAATATAAATATAGAGAACAAATGTACTATCGAGACTCATTATATACTTTGAATTATTACCAATGTATATGAATTAAGTGTCATTAATTAATAGTCTTTTAACTTAGTTTCTTGGAGATGAAGTAACCTTAAATTTGGTGATCGAGAAGAAGAAAAATATTGAAGTCGTTTACATCTATGATACCATAATACAATATGAATATGATGAATAAATATACTATCGAGACTCAATATATAATTTGAATTATTTCCAATGTATATGGAATATGTGTCATTAATTAATAGTCTTTTAACTTAGTTTCTTAGTGATAAAGTAACCTAAAATTCGGTGACGCAAAAGAAGAAAACTATTGAAATTGTTTACATCTATTATATCATAATACAATATGAATATGGTGAATAAATATACTATCGAGACTCATTATATACTTTGAATTATTACCAATTTATATGAAATATGTGTCATTAATTAATAGTCTTTTAACTTAGTATCTTGGTGATGAAGTAACCTAAAATTTGGTGATGGAGAAGAAGAAAAATATTCAAATCGTTTACATCTATGATACCATAATACAATATGAATATGGTGAATAAATATACTATCGAGACTCATAGTATAATTTGAATTATTTGCAATGTATATGGAATATGTTTCATTAATTAATAGTCTTTTAACTTAGTTTCTTAGTGATGAAGTAACCTAAAATTTGGTGATGGAGAAGAACAAAAATATTGAAATTGTTTACATAAATTATACCATAATACAATATGAATATGATGTATAAATATACTATCGAGACTCATTATATAATTTGATTTATTTCCAATGTACATGGAATATGTTTCATTAATTAATAGTTTTTTAACTTAGTTTCTTAGTGATGAAGTAACCTAAAATTTGGTGATGGAGAAGAAGAAAAATATTGAAATCATTTACATCTATGATACCATAATACAATATGAATATAGTGAATATATATACTATCGAGACTCATTATATAATTAGAATTATTTCCAATGTACATGGAATATGTGTCATTAAATAATAGTCTTTTAACTTAGTTTCTTAGTGATGAAGTAACCTAAAATTTGGTGATGGAGAAGAAGAAAAATATTGAAATTGTTTACATATATTATACCATAATACAATATGAACATGGTGAATAAATATACTATAGACACTCATTATATATTTTGAATTATTTCCAATGTACATGGAATATGTGTCATTAATTAATAGTCTTTTAACTTAGTTTCTTAGTGATAAAGTAACCTAAAATTCGGTGACGGAGAAGAAGAAAAATGTTGAAATGGTTTACATCTATTATATCATAATACAATATGAATATGGTGAATAAATATACTATCGAGACTCATTATATAATTTAAATTATTACCAATGTATATGAAATATGTGTCATTAATTAATAGTCTTTTAACTTAGTATCTTTGTGAACAAGTAACCTAAAATTTGGTGATGGACAAGAAGAAAAATATTGAAATCGTTTAGATCTATGATACCATAATACAATATAAATATGGTGAATAAATATACTATCGAGACTCATCATATAATTTGAATTATTTCCAATTCATATAGAATATGTTTCATTAATTAATAGTCTTTTAACTTAGTTTCTTAGTGATGAAGTAACCTAAAATTTGGTGATGGAGAAGAAGAAAAATATTGAAATTGTTTACATATATTATACCATAATACAATATGAATATGGTGAATAAATATACTATAGAGACTCATTATATAATTTGAATTATTTCCAATGTACATGGAATATGTGTCATTAATTAATAGTCTTTTAACTTAGTTTCTTAGTGATGAAGTAACCTAAAATTTGGTGATAGAGAAGAAGAAAAATATTGAAATCATTTACATCTATGATACCATAATACAATATGAATATGGTGAATATATATACTATCAAGACTAATTATATAATTTGAATTATTTCCAATGTACATGGAATATGTGTCATTAAATAATAGTCTTTTAACTTAGTTTCTTAGTGATGAAGTAACCTAAAATTTGGTGATGGAGAAGAAGAAAAATATTGAAATTGTTTACATCTATTATACCATAATTCAATATGAATATGATGAATAAATATACTATCGAGACTCATTATATCATTTGAATTATTTCTAATGTATATGGAATATGTGTCATTAATTAATAGTCTTTTAACTTAGTTTCTTAGTGATGAAGTAACCTAAAATTTGGTGATGGAGAAGAAGAAAAATGTTGAAATTGTTTACATCTATTATATCATAATACAATATGAATATGGTGAATAAATATACTATCGAGACTCATTATATAATTTGAATTATTACCAATGTATATGAAATATGTGTCATTAATTAATAGTCTTTTAACTTAGTATCTTTGTGAACAAGTAACCTAAAATTTGGTGATGGAGAAGAAGAAAAATATTGAAATTGTTTACATATATTATACCATAGAACAATATGAATATGGTGAATAAATATACTATCGAGACTCATTATATAATTTGAATTATTTCCAATGTATATGGAATATGTTTCATTAATTAATAGTCTTTTAACTTAGTTTCTTAGTGATGAAGTAACCTAAAATTTGGTGATGGAGAAGAAGAAAAATATTGAAATCATTTACATCTATGATACCATAATACAATATGAATATAGTGAATATATATACTATCGAGACTCATTATATAATTTGAATTATTTCCAATGTACATGGAATATGTGTCATTAAATAATAGTCTTTTAACTTAGTTTCTTAGTGATGAAGTAACCTAAAATTTGGTGATGGAGAAGAAGAAAAATATTGAAATTGTTTACATCTATTATACCATAATTCAATATGAATATGATGAATAAATATACTATCCAGACTCATTATATCATTTGAATTATTTCTAATGTATATGGAATATGTGTCATTAATTAATAGTCTTTTAACTTAGTTTCTTAGTGATGAAGTAACCTAAAATTTGGTGATGGAGAAGAAGAAAAATGTTGAAATTGTTTACATCTATTATATCATAATACAATATAAATATAGAGAACAAATGTACTATCGAGACTCATTATATACTTTGAATTATTACCAATGTATATGAATTAAGTGTCATTAATTAATAGTCTTTTAACTTAGTTTCTTGGAGATGAAGTAACCTTAAATTTGGTGATCGAGAAGAAGAAAAATATTGAAGTCGTTTACATCTATGATACCATAATACAATATGAATATGATGAATAAATATACTATCGAGACTCAATATATAATTTGAATTATTTCCAATGTATATGGAATATGTGTCATTAATTAATAGTCTTTTAACTTAGTTTCTTAGTGATAAAGTAACCTAAAATTCGGTGACGCAAAAGAAGAAAACTATTGAAATTGTTTACATCTATTATATCATAATACAATATGAATATGGTGAATAAATATACTATCGAGACTCATTATATACTTTGAATTATTACCAATTTATATGAAATATGTGTCATTAATTAATAGTCTTTTAACTTAGTATCTTGGTGATGAAGTAACCTAAAATTTGGTGATGGAGAAGAAGAAAAATATTCAAATCGTTTACATCTATGATACCATAATACAATATGAATATGGTGAATAAATATACTATCGAGACTCATAGTATAATTTGAATTATTTGCAATGTATATGGAATATGTTTCATTAATTAATAGTCTTTTAACTTAGTTTCTTAGTGATGAAGTAACCTAAAATTTGGTGATGGAGAAGAACAAAAATATTGAAATTGTTTACATAAATTATACCATAATACAATATGAATATGATGTATAAATATACTATCGAGACTCATTATATAATTTGATTTATTTCCAATGTACATGGAATATGTTTCATTAATTAATAGTTTTTTAACTTAGTTTCTTAGTGATGAAGTAACCTAAAATTTGGTGATGGAGAAGAAGAAAAATATTGAAATCATTTACATCTATGATACCATAATACAATATGAATATAGTGAATATATATACTATCGAGACTCATTATATAATTAGAATTATTTCCAATGTACATGGAATATGTGTCATTAAATAATAGTCTTTTAACTTAGTTTCTTAGTGATGAAGTAACCTAAAATTTGGTGATGGAGAAGAAGAAAAATATTGAAATTGTTTACATATATTATACCATAATACAATATGAACATGGTGAATAAATATACTATAGACACTCATTATATATTTTGAATTATTTCCAATGTACATGGAATATGTGTCATTAATTAATAGTCTTTTAACTTAGTTTCTTAGTGATAAAGTAACCTAAAATTCGGTGACGGAGAAGAAGAAAAATGTTGAAATGGTTTACATCTATTATATCATAATACAATATGAATATGGTGAATAAATATACTATCGAGACTCATTATATAATTTAAATTATTACCAATGTATATGAAATATGTGTCATTAATTAATAGTCTTTTAACTTAGTATCTTTGTGAACAAGTAACCTAAAATTTGGTGATGGACAAGAAGAAAAATATTGAAATCGTTTAGATCTATGATACCATAATACAATATAAATATGGTGAATAAATATACTATCGAGACTCATCATATAATTTGAATTATTTCCAATTCATATAGAATATGTTTCATTAATTAATAGTCTTTTAACTTAGTTTCTTAGTGATGAAGTAACCTAAAATTTGGTGATGGAGAAGAAGAAAAATATTGAAATTGTTTACATATATTATACCATAATACAATATGAATATGGTGAATAAATATACTATAGAGACTCATTATATAATTTGAATTATTTCCAATGTACATGGAATATGTGTCATTAAATAATAGTCTTTTAACTTAGTTTCTTAGTGATGAAGTAACCTAAAATTTGGTGATGGAGAAGAAGAAAAATATTGAAATTGTTTACATCTATTATACCATAATTCAATATGAATATGATGAATAAATATACTATCCAGACTCATTATATCATTTGAATTATTTCTAATGTATATGGAATATGTGTCATTAATTAATAGTCTTTTAACTTAGTTTCTTAGTGATGAAGTAACCTAAAATTTGGTGATGGAGAAGAAGAAAAATGTTGAAATTGTTTACATCTATTATATCATAATACAATATAAATATAGAGAACAAATGTACTATCGAGACTCATTATATACTTTGAATTATTACCAATGTATATGAATTAAGTGTCATTAATTAATAGTCTTTTAACTTAGTTTCTTGGAGATGAAGTAACCTTAAATTTGGTGATCGAGAAGAAGAAAAATATTGAAGTCGTTTACATCTATGATACCATAATACAATATGAATATGATGAATAAATATACTATCGAGACTCAATATATAATTTGAATTATTTCCAATGTATATGGAATATGTGTCATTAATTAATAGTCTTTTAACTTAGTTTCTTAGTGATAAAGTAACCTAAAATTCGGTGACGCAAAAGAAGAAAACTATTGAAATTGTTTACATCTATTATATCATAATACAATATGAATATGGTGAATAAATATACTATCGAGACTCATTATATACTTTGAATTATTACCAATTTATATGAAATATGTGTCATTAATTAATAGTCTTTTAACTTAGTATCTTGGTGATGAAGTAACCTAAAATTTGGTGATGGAGAAGAAGAAAAATATTCAAATCGTTTACAACTATGATACCATAATACAATATGAATATGGTGAATAAATATACTATCGAGACTCATAGTATAATTTGAATTATTTGCAATGTATATGGAATATGTTTCATTAATTAATAGTCTTTTAACTTAGTTTCTTAGTGATGAAGTAACCTAAAATTTGGTGATGGAGAAGAACAAAAATATTGAAATTGTTTACATAAATTATACCATAATACAATATGAATATGATGTATAAATATACTATCGAGACTCATTATATAATTTGATTTATTTCCAATGTACATGGAATATGTTTCATTAATTAATAGTTTTTTAACTTAGTTTCTTAGTGATGAAGTAACCTAAAATTTGGTGATGGAGAAGAAGAAAAATATTGAAATCATTTACATCTATGATACCATAATACAATATGAATATAGTGAATATATATACTATCGAGACTCATTATATAATTAGAATTATTTCCAATGTACATGGAATATGTGTCATTAAATAATAGTCTTTTAACTTAGTTTCTTAGTGATGAAGTAACCTAAAATTTGGTGATGGAGAAGAAGAAAAATATTGAAATTGTTTACATATATTATACCATAATACAATATGAACATGGTGAATAAATATACTATAGACACTCATTATATATTTTGAATTATTTCCAATGTACATGGAATATGTGTCATTAATTAATAGTCTTTTAACTTAGTTTCTTAGTGATAAAGTAACCTAAAATTCGGTGACGGAGAAGAAGAAAAATGTTGAAATGGTTTACATCTATTATATCATAATACAATATGAATATGGTGAATAAATATACTATCGAGACTCATTATATAATTTAAATTATTACCAATGTATATGAAATATGTGTCATTAATTAATAGTCTTTTAACTTAGTATCTTTGTGAACAAGTAACCTAAAATTTGGTGATGGACAAGAAGAAAAATATTGAAATCGTTTAGATCTATGATACCATAATACAATATAAATATGGTGAATAAATATACTATCGAGACTCATCATATAATTTGAATTATTTCCAATTCATATAGAATATGTTTCATTAATTAATAGTCTTTTAACTTAGTTTCTTAGTGATGAAGTAACCTAAAATTTGGTGATGGAGAAGAAGAAAAATATTGAAATTGTTTACATATATTATACCATAATACAATATGAATATGGTGAATAAATATACTATAGAGACTCATTATATAATTTGAATTATTTCCAATGTACATGGAATATGTGTCATTAATTAATAGTCTTTTAACTTAGTTTCTTAGTGATGAAGTAACCTAAAATTTGGTGATAGAGAAGAAGAAAAATATTGAAATCATTTACATCTATGATACCATAATACAATATGAATATGGTGAATATATATACTATCAAGACTAATTATATAATTTGAATTATTTCCAATGTACATGGAATATGTGTCATTAAATAATAGTCTTTTAACTTAGTTTCTTAGTGATGAAGTAACCTAAAATTTGGTGATGGAGAAGAAGAAAAATATTGAAATTGTTTACATCTATTATACCATAATTCAATATGAATATGATGAATAAATATACTATCGAGACTCATTATATCATTTGAATTATTTCTAATGTATATGGAATATGTGTCATTAATTAATAGTCTTTTAACTTAGTTTCTTAGTGATGAAGTAACCTAAAATTTGGTGATGGAGAAGAAGAAAAATGTTGAAATTGTTTACATCTATTATATCATAATACAATATGAATATGGTGAATAAATATACTATCGAGACTCATTATATAATTTGAATTATTACCAATGTATATGAAATATGTGTCATTAATTAATAGTCTTTTAACTTAGTATCTTTGTGAACAAGTAACCTAAAATTTGGTGATGGAGAAGAAGAAAAATATTGAAATTGTTTACATATATTATACCATAGAACAATATGAATATGGTGAATAAATATACTATCGAGACTCATTATATAATTTGAATTATTTCCAATGTATATGGAATATGTTTCATTAATTAATAGTCTTTTAACTTAGTTTCTTAGTGATGAAGTAACCTAAAATTTGGTGATGGAGAAGAAGAAAAATATTGAAATCATTTACATCTATGATACCATAATACAATATGAATATAGTGAATATATATACTATCGAGACTCATTATATAATTTGAATTATTTCCAATGTACATGGAATATGTGTCATTAAATAATAGTCTTTTAACTTAGTTTCTTAGTAATGAAGTAACCTAAAATTTGGTGATGGAGAAGAAGAAAAATATTGAAATTGTTTACATCTATTATACCATAATTCAATATGAATATGATGAATAAATATACTATCCAGACTCATTATATCATTTGAATTATTTCTAATGTATATGGAATATGTGTCATTAATTAATAGTCTTTTAACTTAGTTTCTTAGTGATGAAGTAACCTAAAATTTGGTGATGGAGAAGAAGAAAAATGTTGAAATTGTTTACATCTATTATATCATAATACAATATGAATATGGTGAATAAATATACTATCGAGACTCATTATATAATTTGAATTATTACCAATGTATATGAAATATGTGTCATTAATTAATAGTCTTTTAACTTAGTATCTTTTGTGAACAAGTAACCTAAAATTTGGTGATGGAGAAGAAGAAAAATATTGAAATTGTTTACATATATTATACCATAGAACAATATGAATATGGTGAATAAATATACTATCGAGACTCATTATATAATTTGAATTATTTCCAATGTATATGGAATATGTTTCATTAATTAATAGTCTTTTAACTTAGTTTCTTAGTGATGAAGTAACCTAAAATTTGGTGATGGAGAAGAAGAAAAATATTGAAATCATTTACATCTATGATACCATAATACAATATGAATATAGTGAATATATATACTATCGAGACTCATTATATAATTTGAATTATTTCCAATGTACATGGAATATGTGTCATTAAATAATAGTCTTTTAACTTAGTTTCTTAGTGATGAAGTAACCTAAAATTTGGTGATGGAGAAGAAGAAAAATATTGAAATTGTTTACATATATTATACCATAATACAATATGAACATGGTGAATAAATATACTATAGACACTCATTATATATTTTGAATTATTTCCAATGTACATGGAATATGTGTCATTAATTAATAGTCTTTTAACTTAGTTTCTTAGTGATAAAGTAACCTAAAATTCGGGTGACGGAGAAGAAGAAAAATGTTGAAATGGTTTACATCTATTATATCATAATACAATATGAATATGGTGAATAAATATACTATCGAGACTCATTATATAATTTAAATTATTACCAATGTATATGAAATATGTGTCATTAATTAATAGTCTTTTAACTTAGTATCTTTGTGAACAAGTAACCTAAAATTTGGTGATGGACAAGAAGAAAAATATTGAAATCGTTTAGATCTATGATACCATAATACAATATAAATATGGTGAATAAATATACTATTGAGACTCATCATATAATTTGAATTATTTCCTATGTATATGGAATATGTTTCATTAATTAATAGTCTTTTAACTTAGTTTCTTAGTGATAAAGTAACATAAAATTCGGTGACGGAGAAGAAGAAAAATGTTGACATTGTTTACATCTATTATATCATAATACAATATGAATATGGCGAATAAATATACTATCGAGACTCATTATATAATTTAAATTATTACCAATGTATATGAAATATGTGTCATTAATTAATAGTCTTTCAACTTAGTATCTTTGTGAACAAGTAACCTAAAATTTGGTGATGGACAAGAAGAAAAATATTGAAATCGTTTAGATCTATGATACCATAATACAATATAAATATGGTGAATAAATATACTATTGAGACTCATCATATAATTTGAATTATTTCCTATGTATATGGAATATGTTTCATTAATTAATAGTCTTTTAACTTAGTTTCTTAGTGATGAAGTAACCTAAAATTTGGTGATGGAGAAGAAGAAAAATATTGAAATTGTTTACATATATTATAGCATAGATCAATATGAATATGGTGAATAAATATACTATCGAGAATCATTATATAATTTGAATTATTTCCAATGTACATGGAATATGTGTCTTTAATTAATAGTCTTTTAACTTAGTTTCTTAGTGATGAAGTAACCTAAAATTTGGTGATGGAGAAGAAGAAAAATATTGAAATCATTTACATCTATGATACCATAATACAATATGAATATGGTGAATATATATACTATCGAGACTCATTATATAATTTGAATTATTTCCAATATACATGGAATATGTGTCATTAATTAATAGTCTTTTAACTTAGTTTCTTAGTGATGAAGTAACCAAAAAATTTCGTGATGGAGAGAAGAAGAAAAATATTGAAATCATTTACATCTATGATACCAAAATAAAATATGAATATGGTGAATATATATACTATCGAGACTCATTATATAACTTGAATTATTTCCAATGTACATGGAATATGTGTCATTAAATAATAGTCTTTTAACTTATTTTCTTAGTGATGAAGTAACCTAAAATTTGGTGATGGAGAAGAAGAAAAATATTGAAATTGTTTACATATATTATACCATAATACAATATGAATATGGTGAATAAATATACTATAGAGACTCATTATATAATTTTACTTATTTCCAATGTACATGGAATATGTGTCATTAATTAATAGTCTTTTAACTTAGTTTCTTAGTGATAAAGTAACCTAAAAATCGGTGATGGAGGAAGAAGAAAAATGTTGAAATTATTTACATCTATTATATCATAATACAATATGAATATGGTGAATAAATATACTATCGAGACTCATTATATAATTTGAATTATTACCAATGTATATGAAATATGTGTCATTAATTAATAGTCTTTTAACTTAGTATCTTTGTGAACAAGTAACCTAAAATTTGGTGATGGACAAGAAGAAAAATATTGAAATCGTTTAGATCTATGATACCATAATACAATATAAATATGGTGAATAAATATACTATCGAGACTCATCATATAATTTGAATTATTTCCTATGTATATGGAATATGTTTCATTAATTAATAGTCTTTTAACTTAGTTTCTTAGTGATGAAGTAACCTAAAATTTGGTGATGGAGAAGAAGAAATATATTGAAATTGTTTACATATATTATACCATAGAACAATATAAATATGGTGAATAAATATACTATCGAGACTCATTATATAATTTGAATTATTTCCAATGTACATGGAATATGTGTCTTTAATTAATAGTCTTTTAACTTAGTTTCTTAGTGATGAAGTAACCTAAAATTTGGTGATGCAGAAGAAGAAAAATATTGAAATCATTTACATCTATGATACCATAATACAATATGAATATGGTGAATATATATACTATCGAGACTCATTATATAATTTGAATTATTTCCAATGTACATGGAATATGTGTCATTAAATAATAGTCTTTTAACTTAGTTTCTTAGTGATGAAGTAACCTAAAATTTGGTGATGGAGAAGAAGAAAAATATTGAAATCATTTACATCTATGATACCATAATACAATATGAATATGGTGAATATATATACTATCGAGACTGATTATATAATTTGAATTATTTCCAATGTACATGGAATATGTGTCATTAATTAATAGTCTTTTAACTTAGTTTCTTTGTGAACAAGTAACCTAAAATTTGGTGATGGAGAAGAAGAAAAATATTGAAATCATTTACATCTATGATACCATAATACAATATGAATATGGTGAATATATATACTATCGAGACTCATTATATAATTTGAATTATTTCCAATGTACATGGAATATGTGTCATTAAATAATAGTCTTTTAACTTAGTTTTTTAGTGATGAAGTAACCTAAAATTTGGTGATGGAGAAAGAAGAAAAATATTGAAATTGTTTACATATATTATACCATAATACAATATGAATATGGTGAATAAATATACTATAGAGACTCATTATATAATTTGAATTATTTCCAATGTACATGGAATATGTGTCATTAATTAATAGTCTTTTAACTTAGATTCTTAGTGATGAAGTAACCTAAAATTTGGTGATGGAGAAGAAGAAAAATATTGAAATCATTTACATCTATGATACTATAATAAAATATGAATATGGTGAATATATATACTATCGAGACTCATTATATAACTTGAATTATTTCCAATGTACATGGAATATGTGTCATTAAATAATAGTCTTTTAACTTATTTTCTTAGTGATGAAGTAACCTAAAATTTGGTGATGGAGAAGAAGAAAAATATTGAAATTGTTTAAATATATTATAC
This sequence comes from Vicia faba, assembly GCA_948472305.1. NCBI lineage: Eukaryota > Viridiplantae > Streptophyta > Magnoliopsida > Fabales > Fabaceae > Vicia > Vicia faba. Next base: position 106,194 of record CATIWC010003050.1, read on the forward strand.
CATAATACAATATGAATATGTCGAATAAATATACTATAGAGACTCATTATATAATTTGAATTATTTCCAATGTACATGGAATATGTGTCATTAATTAATAGTCTTTTAACTTAGTTTCTTAGTGATAAAGTAACCTAAAAATCGGTGACGGAGAAGAAGAAAAATGTTGAAATTGTTTACATCTATTATATCATAATACAATATGAATATGGTGAATAAATATACTATCGAGACTCATTATATAATTTGAATTATTACCAATGTATATGAAATATGTGTCATTAATTAATAGTCTTTTAACTTAGTATCTTTGTGAACAAGTAACCTAAAATTTGGTGATGGACAAGAAGAAAAATATTGAAATCGTTTAGATCTATGATACCATAATACAATATAAATATGGTGAATAAATATACTATCGAGACTCATCATATAATTTGAATTATTTGCTATGTATATGGAATATGTTTCATTAATTAATAGTCTTTTAACTTAGTTTCTTAGTGTAAAGTAACCCAAAATTTGGTGATGGAGAAGAAGAAAAATTTTGAAATTGTTTACATATATTATACCATAGAACAATATGAATATGGTGAATATAT